>BMAC01000087.1:604769-624682 GCA_014905375.1 Phtheirospermum japonicum | reverse complement strand
AAAACCGCCGTAAAAAAGTATTTAACGGTGGTTTTTCCAGAACCGCCGTTAATCAGCCGCCTTCGTATCCTGTTTCTACAGTAGTGAAAGAATTGATTCAAGAAATCCTCGGTGAACCGATGATGGGGGCATTTGGTGAGATAGCCCTTGAATCGCTTCCCACGCCTCGTAGAAAGTCTCATCACTCGCTTGACAGAATGAGGCGATCTTTGCTCAAAAATCGGCCATTTTATCTTGAGAGTAGTACTCCTCCATAAACCTCTCGGTCACCATGTCCCAATTGGTAAGGGAATCGGCCGACAACGTCATGAACCAATCAACGGATTTATCCTTTATTATGTACGAGAAACACCTCATTTCAACTTGATCAATGTGAATCCCTTGGCACGGGAAGCTTGACACCGTGTAGGAAAATATGCGTAGGAATTGAAGAGCATCCTCTTGTGGTAGGTCGTGGAAATTTGGAAGTCGGTTGAGATCAATCGTCCATAAGTCGTACTCGAGGGCTTTGGGGCTCAATCGAGTGCATGAGGAGAGATAACCCATATATGGCCTTGACACCTCCTTGATACTATTTGTCGGGCCTCCATCGGTGGTGGCAAACGGATGGCCACCTGGATCTTGTACGGCATAAGGATTTTCATTGACGGCGGGCATCCTCAGAATGTCTTGCGGGTGTGGATTTCAAAATCGTGGTGCGGGCCCGGTCGGATGTGGGATGCGAGGTTCGTGCATATGGGGGACGGCGAAGTGTGGCCCCTTGTAATGAGGCCTTGGAGCTTGAAATTGCGGTTGAAATGGGTACGGCGGACCATCGACAATCGGGTCTTGGTAAGGAGGGTCGTGGAATTGAGTTCCATGTGTCGACGGGTCCGAATATGGCGTAGCTTGATGTTAAGGCTGGGGTGTCGGCATGCGAGCATGGGATGGAGAGTACGTGCTATGAGATTGGGCGTTCGAGCTTTGAGGGTCTTGGTTTGGGAAACCATTCCCCCCTTGGTCGATCGGCATTCCGTACACGGGCTGAGAAATTAGAGATAGCGGGCCGTGAGGTGATGATGTGGGCTCGGACAATGCTTGAGGTGGGGTTATCCTTTGATTGTTGTGAGCGTGGGCGTTCGGCGTAGGATTCTCGGATGAGTTAGTCATCATGCGTTCTTCTAGCACCGAAGGTAAAGGTCCGAAAGATGGGGCGTCGAACGTGTCTCGATTTCTCGTGGCTCGAGCATCTCGTCTCAACCTCTCGGGATTGGGCAAAAGTGGGGTCAACTCTCGTCCGAGTGATAGCCTACCTTGCATACACATCAAGCAACAAAGGATTACGGGTATCGAATGTAAATCCCTAATCTAACCTAACTACTAACTAAGATAACAAGAAGAGTAATTAAGAACACTGTTAACCTTAATATATCCCCGGCAACGGCGCCAAAATTTGATCGAGGATTTCTTAGCAATCTAAGAAATTGTCTCCGCAATAGTACAGAGTCGATTGTAGAGCGGTAAGTTTTCCCGAGTCGTGTCTTTCGAGGATAGATATTATCGACGGTCGGTATTTTTACTTAATCACTTTTTAATCTTACTTAAACTAATCTACTCCTAAGAAAGCAATAAGTCATTGATTTGGGTTTGAGTTTTTATTACTAAAGCATGAATTGAAATGAAAACTTGATAACACTAATTGAAACAAGGACCATTATAATTAAAAGCTTAATTGAAAATAACTAATTTTAGAAGATTAAGTAAGCTCTAATTAAAAACCCTAAATTACTTAATTAAGACAACCAAATTAAAGAAAGCTTGTAAGTTGAAAGAGAAATGGAGGGAAAAACAAGCTTGAACATTTAAAGAAGTCAAATGGCATTTAATGAGAAAAAGTCAAATTTATCAAAGAGGAAAACTACTTATAACTTTCAAAGATCCAATGTTTGTTTGAACAAAAAGAGTAAAAAGCTTCAACATGGAAGCTTCAATAGAGTTTTTAAGCAAGAAGAAAAATAAGCTAGAAATTATAAGTGAGAATGTTAAAATGCCAAGAGAAACAAAAAAAAGAACTACAAATTAACAACCAACAACATAACAATAATAAACAACCAAGAGCAACAACAATATGAAGGGGAAATATTACTACCAATTTTACTCCAAAGAAACTTCAAGATCTATGGCTACAATCTTCAAAATTCTACGAACCACTTCAACAATAGCTTCACAAAAGATGGAATACAAACTTCTCAACTACTTGCTAATGGAAATCTAACTACTAAAACTAACTAAGCTTAAGCTAACTAAGGATTAATCCAGGGTTTAATGGCAAGGAAATGTAGAGGCTTGGAGGAGATGGAACTAGTCCAAAACCACCAAGGAAGGATAAGGTTGGTGGAGAAAAGGGCTGGGCTATTTATACAAAAATGCAGGGGCAAAATCGTCAAAATGGGTCAAAACCACAAAAATTCATCCGTTTCAGTCGATCGATCGAAAGTTATCTATCGATAGAGAGTCGATCGACTGCTTCATCTTCAAACGCCAAACTCACTGTTTCATAGTCGATTTGGCAAGGTTCAGTCAATCGACTGAACGTCAGTTGATCGACTGCATGTCAGTCGATCGACTGACGTGGCTGCTCCCGGCTTGGTTTTTCTCATTTCTGCTCAAGCCATCTGCCGGTTGTTGTTCCTTGCATGCGCTATATTTCCTTGCTTGTCCATTCCAATCCGAGTCAAGTGGGATGTGTCCAAACGTGCGCGGGCCCCGCTTGGTCATCCTACGGCCAAAAATACGAAAAATAGTGAAAAACTACGAAAATATCACAAAAACCGTGCAAATATTACAAAAACCTAAAACTAGAAAAATAGGCCAAAACGACTAGTAATACCCATAAATGCAAGCAAAACACATGCATACGCGACACAAAAAGGGTACAAGAAAGCGTACAAAAAGGTACAAATCAGTATTGATGCAAAATAGAAGAGTTGTTGCTTATGCTTCTAGAAAACTTAAACTGTATGAGGTAAATTATCCCACGCATGACCTTGAGTTTGCAGCCATTGTGTTTTCTTTAAAGAAATGGTGACACTATTTGTACAGAGCTCAGTTCATAGTGTTTACAGATCATAAAAGTCTCAAATATTTATTTTCTCAAAAAGAGTTGAATTTTAGACAACGAAGATGGATTGAATTACTTGAGGATTACAATTTTGATATTCAGTATCATCCAGGTAAATCTAATGTTATTGCCGATGCCCTGAGTCAAAACGTACAACTCGCTCACTTCATGATTCGGGAATGGGATTCATTGCATGAATTAAGTTGTTGAAACCCGAGGTGGTGAAAAAGTCAACTCATATGTTCAGGACTATCATTAAAGTTGGATTTATTAGAGGAAATCCGATCATCACAAGGGAACGATGAAAGGTTTAAGACACTGAAGGAGAAGATTATGCAAGGTTCAAAACCGTATTTTTCTATGAATAAGGATGAGATCATAAGATTCAAAAATAGGATTTGTGTACCGAATTATGAAAGGTTAATGAATAGAATTTTAAGAGAAGCTCATCACTCAAGGTATGCGATTCACCCTGGAGCCACAAAGATGTATAGATATCTAAAGAAGAATTTTTGGTGGGTTAATATGAAGAAACAAGTAGCTGAATTTGTGGCTAAATGTCTAACTTGTCAGCATGTTAAAGTGGAGCATCAACGACCTTTTGGATTACTTCAACCATTGGATCCAAAATGGAAATGGGAGAAGATCACCATGGACTTTGTCACTGATTTACCAAGAATTAGGTCTGGAGTTGATTCAATTTGGGTGGTCGTCGATCGTTTGACTAAGTCGGCTCACTTTTTACCTATGAGAAAAACTGACAATTTACAAAAGCTTGCGCAAATGTACATAAAAGAAGTAGTTAGATTACATGGGATCCCAGTGGATATTGTATAGGATAGAGACCCAAGATTCGTATCTCGATTTTGGAAAAGTTTACAAGAGGGACTTGGAACCAAGTTAAGTTTTAGCACAGCGGCTCATTCTTAGACAGATGGACAATCTGAGAGAACGATTCAAACCCTAGAAGATATGATAAGGGCTTGTGCTTTAGACTTTTTAGGAAATTGGTATTTACATCTTCCATTAGTAGAATTTGTAATACCCCAAACTTTCACAATACTATTTGGCCAATAAGATTCATGCATGGTATATTATTTAGATAATTTATATGATTTTGAAATTTAATTTGATTTTATTATGTGTTTTAGTTAGTAAATTTTTAAAGAGTTATTAAATTATAGCTAATAAGAGTTATAACAAAGTAATTAATATTTRTTTGGGACAAAATAWTAAGATARKYWTTTACGACTAATGTTAAGTTATATGAAATAATAGTCGAATATAAGTAAATCCTAAGTTTCAAGTTATAAATGTACTAACTAAATATTTTAAGATATTTGTTTAAAAATAATTAAATAATACTTAAGTATACATAATTTCGACTAAAATAACTACTAATATATATATATATATATTTATATATAAGATATAAATTATTTAAAATTAAGATATTATATTTAAAATTGTGCATATGTGTGTTTGACGTGCATATGTTATGTAATTATATATATATAGTATATATATATATATATATATATATATATATATATATATATATAATATGTATGCATGTGTGTTATATATATGTAATATAGTGTGCATGTGCATGTG
The DNA here is from genome assembly GCA_014905375.1 of Phtheirospermum japonicum. NCBI lineage: Eukaryota > Viridiplantae > Streptophyta > Magnoliopsida > Lamiales > Orobanchaceae > Phtheirospermum > Phtheirospermum japonicum. The sequence goes on along the minus strand of BMAC01000087.1, from coordinate 619,968 downwards.
TTATATATATATATATATATATATATATAGTACGTGTGCATGTGTCATATTATATATATGTAATATAGTGTGCATGGGCATGTGCTATATAATTATATAGCACGTATGCATGTAATTATATATATATATAATATGTAATGTGTGCATGTGTTTTAATAAAAGATAAAAGAGAAAGACAATACACACACGTAAAAATACAAAGAAAGAACAAATTTAATGTTTTTTAGTCAAGCCTTTTGTACCACATCGCTTCAAATAATGAACTTAAAAGAATTTCAACCTTATAAAAAGGGGCTTGCTCCCTTCAGTTGATATACCAAGACCCAAATATACAATATATATATATATATATATATATATATATATATATATATATATATAGGGTTGGGTTCAAATGAGAACCCATCATTATATGTGAACCTAGGGACTCATCTTGACCATTAGATTGGATAATCTTGATGGTTGAGATCATGACATGTCAGCATGGTAATAATGTAAAAAAATGCATTAATTAATTAAAAAAGGTATTTTGGACATATATCAACATTTGCAAAGAGCACTACATTGTTCTTTAGAAAGCACAATAGATTAAGAAAAAAAACACTACGATTGTATACAAAAAGCATCGCAAATTTCGTATATAAACTGCAAATTCAAAAATTTGAAATGAAACTCAAATCTTCAACAAACCATAACTTTTTCAAATTTTATTCGTTTTGAATGAAATATATATCAAATTAATCACATTCTCAAGATCTACAATTTAAGATACATATTGCATGTTTTAAAATGTAAAAAAAATATATATATATATATATATATATAATTAAATTAAAAAAACTGGACTGATTTTAGCACTACAGTACTGTGTAAAAAGCACAATGAACCTGGACATATAATTGTACTGTGCAATATTAGATATAAGGCCAGGATTAGTCCCTAGGTTCACATATAATGACGTGATTCTCATTTGAACCCAATCCTATATATATATATATATATATATATATATATATATATATATATATATATATGTTTCATAATTAGGGGGTCCTTTAATTAGGAAACCTTGTTTTAATATATTTTCTTAAGGTGTCGAGGTTTTTACTCAAAGGTTATCGTGGGGATATTACGTGGTGCTATTTTTAAGGTACATTCTCTATTAGTCCTTCTTTATTTTTATTAGTTTAGTATTTTGTTTATGGATAGTTAAAAATAGCATATTATTTTAATTAGCCTCTTGTGGTAATTAAAGTTAGTATTTTATTTACGAATTTTTAATTAGTATATTATTTTGTAACGATAAAGTATTTTAGTAATATTGTTTATTTTTACCGCAATAGTAGTATTTGTGATTTAGATTAATTTATTAGTAATTAGACTAAACAATTCTTTATTTCTAAAAATATACAAGCATAGGAGTTATCTGAAAAGGAATCGTAATTTGTAAAATTGGAGTCTAATCAATATTTTATCTTGAATAGATTATATTGAGGAAGTTGATCTGTGATTTGAGATAGTGTAAACTTTGGACCTGAGGTAAGTAGAAATTCATCTACAACTACAATGCATAAACATAGTATTATTTCGTTTGTTTATATGATTTTTATGGTTTGTATTATCTGAATATTATATGAGTTATTTGATGAGTTATATTGATATTTGCTTATTGAGCATATGTATTGGCATGTGCACGTGCATACATGATCCATGATCATATAAGAAAGTTTATTACAGTATAAAAGATAGTTTTGACCACTACTAGCGCATCGAGGCATGTGAAACATGCTTATATGATATTTGAGTCAGTACCCTGCGAGACATGTGGACTGGGCTACTTAAAGATGTAGCTTAGTGCCCTGTGAGGCATACGGACTGACTCCATGCTTATAAATTCTCATTTCCATGTGAGACATTACTTCGGGTATGTGAGACATATGGACTGGGTATCGTAATGATTGATTATATGTGGAGCTCTTTTCGATGCACTACTGGTAGGTCAAGGGCCCAATAAGAAGAAGAATTTTAAGAAATAGCTTACGCCATCAGCATGATAAGTCAAGAATGAGTTGCATTGATTTATGACATTCAATGAACATGCATGATTTCTGCTTACTGAGCTTTAGCTCATGTAGTTTATGCATTGTAGGTGAGCCTGAGTATTAGCTGACTGAGTTGTTGGAGTTCCATGAAGTTTTGAGAGTCCTTGTACATGGATGACGACCTGTTGGGCAGGATGAAGGGGCACGTTTTTCTTTTTTTGGAGGAGTTTTGTTATACCTTATTGGGGTACTTTTAGTGTGTTTGAACTTTCAATAGTATTGTAAATATGGTGTGGAGCTTGTAAATAAGTTTTATAACTCTTTATCTTTATATAAATAAATAATTTTTGTTTAAATCATAAGCGGTAATATTTTATTCCTTTGTAAATAGAAAAAAAAAGGTGTTTACGCTTTTAAGTAAGTAAGTTTTCACACTTAAATCGATAAGTTCTTTCTTTCTTACGTCTGAGAGGTGGGGGTGTGACAGAATTCGCCTACAACAATAGTTTTCAAGCAACTGTCGGCATGGCACCGTATGAAGCTTTGTATGGCAGAAAGCGTAGATCTCCAATTCACTAGGAGATCGATTATAGGTGGACTCCAAAACCAAAAAGAGAATCGCAATTTGCAATTGCAAAAATAGACCTTGTTCATGAGGCACTAGACAAGGTTCGACTTATAAAAGATAGAATTAGAACATCGCAAAGTCGACAAAAGAGCTATGCTAATAACATACATAAGGACTTAGAATTTGAAGTGGGAGACATGGTATTTCTCCGATTATCATCAAGAAAAGGTCTGATTCGATATAAGAAAGGTGGTAAACTAAGTCCTCGATATGTGGGTCCCTATCGAGTGATTGAAAGAATCGGTAGTCTAGCTTATCGTTTGGAACTTTTTAGTCCACTTTCAGGAATGCACGATGTGTTTCACGTCTCTCGTCTTAAGAAATATAATCCTTACCCCGATCATATCATTAAGTATGCAATTCTCATGATTCAAGAGGATCTCACCTATACCGAATCACCCTTACAGATTATCGATTACCAAGTAAAGAAGTTGCGAGGCAGGAACATACCTTTAGTTAAAGTGTTGTGGCAGAAACATAATAGACCTGAAGAAGCCACGTGGGAATTGAGGGACGATATGTGTAACATCCCAATATTTATTTTTATTTTTAGCCCAAATTATTTAGACATGCATGCATTAATTTTATATTTTATTTTAACAAAATTCAAATTTATTTTAACCATTTAAGTTTCTTCTGCCACGTTTTAATCCAAACCCTTTATAAATCACTTCACGTTTGGCCGCAACAAATTCATCAATATTATTTACAAAACCGTTCATGAGCATATTGCACGCATATTTACTATTTTGGGCACGCATATTTACTATTTTGGTTCTCATGATAATTCTAGAAATATATTTTGGATGACTCAATTTTGAGATGCCACGAGAAATAATTATTTTTAAAAAAAAAGTTTTAAGTATAATCTACCGAAGTTTGTTGTAGTAACGAATTTCGAGGACGAAATTTTTTTTAAGGTGGATAGTTTGTAACATCCCAATATTTATTTTTATTTTTAACCCAAATTATTTAAACATGCATGCATTAATTTTATATTTTATTTTAACAAAATTCAAATTTCTTCCGGCCCATTTCTCCCCCACGATAAAAAAACACCCTAAGTTCACGTTTGGCCGCAACAAATTCACCAATATTTCAAAAGAAAAACACATCAATCAAAAACACAAAAAAAATATGAATTTAACACTTCTTCAATAATCAATATCACCGGACTGTGCTCCATTGCTTTCTCAATCTTAAGGTATTTCTTCCAACTCTAAATTTTTTCCTTCTGAGTTCAGTTTCGTTTTGTCATTAAGCGTGCAATAAACACACACGAACACCACTTGAATTTTCGGCAAACCCATGTAAAACCCGGACCATAACCATAGAGCTACCCATCCGTATGCTGAAACCAAACCTTGAGCCGGAACGCAACGGGACGAGAGAACCCAAACTTGAAACGCAAACTCAGACAACCGACCCAATTCCAGAAACTAGATAAGCTAAACTTTTCAAACCCAGAAAACATTGAGGCCCGGTAGCCCTGAGTCAACCGAGTTAAGCTGAGCCAAGCCTGTTGCAGCCGAGTCAACCCGATAGAATTTTCAGTCTAACCGGACTCAACTTGAAACTGAGAATCCGTAATTCCACTCACCTTAACCAGAAACGGTTGGGCCCCGTAAAACCGTCGAACCAAACCTAGCCAATCAAGCCGTCAATTCCTGTTCCAGTCCGGCCGTACGCGGCGTCTGTCTTGAGTGGGCGCGGGTTGCTTTGTGTGTGAGTCGGAGAGTGTGGCAGGCGAAACGCATCGGCCGGCTTCCTTCGTAATTTGTTTTGAGTTTTGTTATTTAGGGATTTCCAAATTGAGGGTTTGGCTTTCTGAAATTGGGCATGATTTTCAAATAAAGGTTTGAGGTTTATTTCTTGGTGTGTTGTTTCGCCTTCGTGGGTTCGTGGGTGAGTGTTGTGAGCGGTTTTCCGAGAGAGAGGGAGAGAGAGAGGGGGCAGGCGGTCGGACGAAGAGAGAGAGCCGTGTGTGTTGGTGTGTCTTGGTAGATTTCAGAATAGGTGTGATGGGCAGAAAGTGACGAGGAAGAGGCTACTAGAGGTGTGTTAGTGGGCTGGGCTTTGACCCCTTTGGTTGTAAAAGTGGGTTGGGCTTAGTGAGGTTTTGGGAATTCTTTTAGTCCAGTGAGCCAATTCAACCCTTCAGCCCAGTTACCTTAACAACTTTAGCTTGTTCCATGTTCCTTTCAATGAATAATTCAGATTTTATTGTCAATTTATTTTCTAAAAATTCAATTATCCTGTCGTTTAGGAAACGAGGATTCTGAGGACTAGAAACGTTTCACGTGTCGCATTCAAATCAAATTATTTTCTGCATAAACGAGGTGGGGATATTTAACTCAAAATCTTTTTAAATTCAAGTTCATATTAATTGCTCGATATGTTATAGTTTATGGTGATTACATGACAACTATGGCCTTCGGGCAAATGACTATGTATACATAGAGTCGCGCGACAGCACAGAACAATTATTGGTCAGGGACCTTAATGGGTCCGGGGTCTACGGATCCTTGGGATGGCCCACCGTACTGAACAGAACAATTTTTGGTCAGGGACCTTAATGGGTCCGGGGTCTACGGATCCTTGGGATGGCCCACCGTACTGCACAGAACAAATTTTTCCATGTTTTACTATGATACTATGTTATATTGAGAAATTAATTATAAACTGTATCTCCACTGAGTCGTTGTGTACTCATCCCTTTTCATCAAACAATATTTTTCAGGTTAAGTGAAGTCGAGCAGAAGCGTGGTGGTGGCGACGATAATAAATTAAGTTATTTTTGTTTCTACTCTAGTCGAAAGATGGTTAACTTTTTAAGTATTTTATTTCGTATTGAATATTATTTCTCTTTAATTATTCGCTTTCTTTGAATAGAAAGAGTTGGATTTAGTTCAATAAAGTTATTTATTTTAATTGTTTGTTTATCTTTTAAGAGTTTCGAAAGTAACGTCCCTCAAACTACTTTTATTAAAATATTAATCGCTTCCGCTTCTGCTTCCGCTATGTAAAATTGGGGCGTTACAATATGTTTCAAACCTATCCAGAGCTATTTCGAGAGGGAATTTGGGGACCAAATTCCTTAAAGGATGGGTGTATGTAAGACCCCGTACTAATATAACAAGTTTATTAAGGTAAATTAGATTATAGTGTATAATGGAATTTTAATAATATATCTAATTGTCATTTATGTGATTTGTATTAACTTTATTATATCAATTAGGTGATATATATAATTCTATGTGTTATATGGTACTTGGGTTTATTCTTCCTTTATATTTTGAACAAGCCATCACCTCTCAAGCCAATTTAACCATTTTTTTTTTCTTAGGTTCATTTGATTTAAAGATTTCGGCCCAGCCCATTAACCCATATTATATAAGGTTTTTTTCCCTTCACAAATTTTGGCATCACAACTCATTTGGTAAGAATATCCCTCTCTCTAAAATACCAACCTCTCGCTTAGTCGTATGAATTATGTTTTCTTCTTTCTTTCCAGCCCTGACCACCGGCCGCCATCGCCGGCACCACCGGCCGCCGCTGTGTCGGTCGCCGAAAAATGAATTTTCCGGCCAAAAATCTATTTTTTTTTGTTTTTTCCCTCTCTTTCTCTCTTATACTATTGCATGTTATATTAAATTATTTTCTATGTAAAATATATGTATATACATATATGTGTAATTTTCTTTTCTTTTAATTGATTGAAAGTTCACTGACGGTCGCAAGCCGTTCAAGCCACCTCCGAGGATAGCCATGAGGGTTGATGTTGGGGCTTTGTTTGGTGAATTTTTCTGGTCTAAACCCTAACCTAGGGTTTCTTTGTAATTTTTTTATTATTATTAATTTATTTCTGAAAATCTACTCCGAGCTTCGTAGTCACCGGAGAATCTGAGCCGAGGACAGCCACTAAGTGGTCGAGGCAGAAACGGGGCTGAAATTTTAATAAAAAAATTATTATTCGGAGTTAAAGTTAATAATACCATATTTTTAATTAAATAACCTTCGATTCTAGCCGATCGTCAATGCTAAATTGGAGCTCGACCAATCGTTGCCAACCTTTATTTTCGGCACAAATTGTAATCAAACTAGCCGTACTCATATTTATATATATTCTTATAATTATATACTAGTTTTTTTTACACCCGTGCGATGCACGGGGTAGAAAGTCAAAATATAAAATACAAATTATATAAATATTATTTTTATTATTATCTACTATGTGAAGATATAAAGAAACAGAGAGATAGAGATGAAAAGAAATAACTAAGAAATCCACACTACATAAATTATACATTGAATCCACATTATATATATGAACGTTAATATTATACGTTAGTGAATACTTTTTTGTACATTACATTATTGGTCATGTTCGATTCCGAATCGTCATCACCATAAACTAATATCTTCAAACCCTTTCGATGGGTGACACGCTACAAAGTAACATATAACTGACCATGAGTGAACACGGGATTCTTCAGATAATGGCCGACGTTCGAAAGTGATTGACCCTTATTTTTTTTTATCGTCATCTCTTATGAAATCATGAGCGAAAATTGCCTTCGTTTAAACTTTGAAAGTTATTCTTACATTAGAAGGCGTTAGACTCATGCGGGGAAGCAACACTTTTTCGCCTACCTTTGCACCAGTTAGAATTTTGCATTCAACGACGTGCGTGGAACGTCTTGTAACAACCAATTTCATCCCGTTACATAATCCCATTGAGTTGTTTATGTTTCTCAATAACATAATGAGAGTCCCCACCTTCAGATGCAATTCGTGATTGGGCACCCCACAACACTTTATACCATTGAAGAATTCAGACGTGTGCAAATCACTCAAAAAGTCATTCCAACCGTCGGGTTTAAAAAAATAAATTAATTAAATAATCTCATAATCTAAATTTACAATTGAACACAATTCATTCATAAAAAGAATTAATAAAGTAAATTAAACTAATCCACGTGAATGGAAATTAAAATAAAATTCTCAAATCTATACATTACCAGATAATACATTTAAATTACATAATAATAGAATAAGATATTATTATAATATCTTAATTCAATTCAATATTAATAACGTATATACATACATACACACATATATATATAAAATTAATGAGCTCTTCACTTCAAATTAAGATTATAAACAAATTGAATTTACTCTACGATCAATAATATATTATAGATTAAATTAAATTAATCTACATTAATATGGGAACAAAGTACTTAAAAATTAATAAAATATATACATATATTCTTCTTTTATGAGAAGAGTACTTGTACCATTAAATAAATAAAACATACACGAAGCATTCCAAAAATCATTTAAAGAAGCAACTAAAATTTAAAAAGTCAACAAAATAAAAGAAAACACGGAGAAATTTTAAATAGAATGCTTTATCAAATATATAAATATGTATGTAGTTTATAAAATATTTACTTAGTAATTTAAATTCTATAATTACAACTAAATCATATTGATAATTCATTGAATACTAACGTATTTGATATAAAAAAAAAAGTCTTAAAATCTTGTAATATAATTTTACAACTACAAACAATCTACATTAATAGAAATTGATATTTAAAAAAATCAAATGTATGACGTACCATATATAAGGTTTAAATTAAAAAAAATAAATAATAAACACATTTGATAAAATAACTTACATCATATTAGATAATCAAATTTATAAACAAAAGTAAATTAATCTACACGCATGAAAATTGAAATAACAAATTGAAGTATATACAATAATGCATAATCAATTTAATTTAAGCACAATTGAAAAAATTTAAAACTATAATTTAGAGATATTTGATGATATAATTAATCAAATTCAACAAATTTAAAACCCATTTAATTGATTAAATCAATCACAAACCATAATTTATTATGAGTCCACTTAACAATTGAGAGGTCCAATTATTTTGAGTCCAATTTAAAATCTGATAAACCCAACCATAGATCCGGATCCAAGCCCATAACATGACCAGGTAACCCTAGGTATAAAAGTTGGTAACCCTAAAAAAATTTAAGTATCTTGAATTTAGATCAATAAATTACCAGATACATGATTTTAAGTAATTGTTAATAGTGTTAACTATTAATGCTGAGGTGTCGAAAGGAGAGCGTTACGGGGCTGATGTGGACCAATTAAATTTTTCAAAAAATGACGTGTCGACCTGTGGTTCATATGGGGTTTATTTTGGGAGAAGGCCTAAATTTGAGGGAGTATAAATAACAACTTTTTTTCTCTATTTTTGTAAATGTTTTTTTTTTCACTGTTCTAGGGTTTCCGCCTACCCCTTCCTTTCTCTGGTTTCGTTTCTTTGTTAGAGCTTTGTTTTTCATTATTAGTGCCAGTCTTTGTTTTTTTGTTTTTCGTTGCCAGTCTTCTTCACAATCGATCCATAAAACTTCAAGAACAATATATAGACTGAAAAAATTTAGAGAACAATCGATCCATAAAATTAGGATTTTTACTCCGTCTTCATAAAAATCGAAGCGTATTACGTGGGCATTGCAAAATTAGTTTGGTAACAATCTCCGAAACACTCCTCATCGCTTGCTTTATCTCTCTCCTTTTTTTCTCCTTTCCAATTTTGTTTTTGGCATAATTCGACCTGCTATTCGTAAAGATCCCAGATTCAATTGAAGTTGTATTGTTAATCCGATCAATGTTTCATTTTTTAGATCTGCAATTAATTTTCACATCTTTTTGGATAAACTGCAACTAATTTCGGATTAACAATACAATTCATTTTCACATCACTTTTTAAATCTATCCAATTCACAACTTTCGGATGAAATTTTTGGATTTTTTATTTTTTATTGGTTATGATTTGTTCTTCACAGTGATATGGTAGTGGCTCTGTGAGGAGTTTGCAATGATGGAAAGAGGGTAGCTACGGGTCGAGGATTTGTGTATTCTTGGCTTTCTCCAGTGGCTGCAGATTTAGGGCTTTGACGAGAGAGTGGTTGGGCTTTTTCTGGGCTTTCTCCGGCGAAGTCAGATCTAGGACGTCCCTCCGATAAACAATCCTTCCTTTTATTCATTTTTAATTTTATTTTTTTAGTCCAAGTTGCTAGGACAAAGAGAATTTCGGTAGAATTTTATACAATCAAGCTCTTATGTCTTCGGAAGGCATTCCATAGATCGCGTTGGTGTTAGGTTCTTGCACGGTCGGTGGGGCTTATATTCCTGCTATGGCTGATGAAAGTGTAATGGTTAAAGGAAACAGCACCATTTTTCTTGCTGGACCTCCGCTTGTGAAGCTTAGTTCCCAAATTTTGCTAAGTTCAGATTTATTATTATTATTATTATTATTATTATTATTATTATTATTATTATTATTATTATTATTTACTTTCTTGCTTAAAAGAGATAATTGTTTGAGGTTTTAGTAGGCTGGTACTGGAGAGGTAGTTTCTGCAGAAGACTTGGGCGATGCATCCGTGCATTGTAAAACGTCGGGTGTTTCGGACTATTTTACTCAAGGTAAAATTTGCACTTTATTTTTAGGGATTATTAAAAAAGTACTCTTGAGGTTTGACCTAATTAAAAAAAAACACTTATCTTTCAAAATTACAAAAACTACCCGAGGTTTGATTTAGTGGTAAAATTAAGGATTGCTTATGATATATAAGACAATATAAAATCTCAGGGGTAATTTTTAAGGGATCTTTTTTTTTTTTTTGGAAAATAAGTCGCATTAGATAAACTTAATTCCTAAGGATATTGCATTGATTAAATTGTGCAAGTTATGTTTGTCTGTAGATGAACTTCATGCACTTGCTATTGGAAGAAATATAGTTAAAATCTGCATATGGCTGGTATGAGTGGACATAATCATAGAACGTCTGATTTCAAGGAGTTAGGATTTTTACTTCGTCTTCATCAAAATTAGGACTTTTCTGCAGCCGTTATACTGTATGTAACAATCTCTGTTCATTCATTTTGTCATTTGTATGATTTACTTTCTCTAATTACCATAGTATTACTTGGGAATGTTTGGTGTTGTTGCATCTAAATAACCTATTTGCTTTGGACCAGTGTTTGGCCATAGAGATAATTACAATGTAAAGTTATGTCATATATAGGGAATTTAGTATTGTCTATTTTAAACCATTATTGATTTTTATGTACTTTGCTAGGTATTTTGTGTATATTTTAAGTCATTATTGAATCAATCTATTTTGGTATTTTATTTTTATTTTTAATTATAACATTTGGTTATTTTACCGTGTTATGAATTCATGAATTGTTTTGGTTAACGAATTAGTGATGCTTATATTTTACCCATACCTGTTTTTCTGAGAAACAGGTTGATTCTTTTTGGCATACATGGCTGGTATACGAACTTAGTGACATTCGAAATTGCCATAACAAAGAGCAGGAGCGCCTTCGTGTAGATAAAGAGCTCGGCAATATTAGAACTCGCTTCAAGAATGAAAAGGCAAGTCTTTTTACATACATGATTATTACACGTAAATGCATGTGACCTATTGGTTTATGTATAATTGCTTCGTTAATTTCTGTATAGCCTTAAATTTTTATTTTTATTTTTTCAATTTTCGAAGACTTTTGATTTTATTATTTCGTCTCCCGTATAGCCCAAGTGCATATATTATAAGGGTTTCTAAAAGTGTTTCCTCTTCATTCTATCATGGCATGCTTGCAAGCACCTTTACATATAACATGCTATATGGAGTTTTATTTGGCCAAATCACATCTTAGTGATCAATATATATTCAATTGATAAGCAGTACTGATGGGATAGATAATATGACTTTGGATTGGGTTCAAATGAGAACCCGTCATTATATGTGAACCTAGAGACTCGTCTTGACCATTAGATTGGATAATCTTGATGGTTGAGATCATGACATGTCAGGATGGTAATAATGTAAAAAAATGTATTGATTAACTAAAAATGGTATTTTGGACATATATCAACGTTTACAAAGAGCACTACATTGTTCTTTAGAAAGCACAATAGATTAAGAAAAAAAACACTACGATTGTATACAAAAAGTATCGCAAATTTCGTCTATAAACTGAAAATTCAAAATTTTGAAATGAAACTCAAATCTTCAACAAACCATAACTTTTTCAAATTTTATTCGTTTTGAATGAAATATATATCAAATTAATCACATTCTCAAGATCTACAATTTAAGATACATATTGCATATTTTAAAACGTAATATATATATATATATATATATATATATATATATAATTAAATTAAAAAAACTGGACTGATTTTAGCACTACAGTACTGTGTAAAAAGCACAATGAACCTGGACATATAATTGCACTGTGCAATATTAAATCTAAGGCCAGGATTAGTCCCTAGGTTCACATATAATGAAGGGGTTTCTCATTTGAACTCAATCCATATGACTTTACTATATAACATTTTCCTTTTGTTTTTACATTTTATAAATAATTATGGCACGTCATGTGTTATAATGGCATAACTTGTACTAGGTTCAGTTTACTTTTGTTTATGTGCAATTTAAAGTGAAATGGGTGAGGTGATGGTTGTTTGGTTATATTTTGGCTTTGTGTTTGGGAGAAATAAAATTACCCTATCATCAATTAGGCCTTTCTCTATAATTCACTCTTTAGTTTAATTAAAAAATTTATCTCATATTTAAATTCTTTTGATTTTTAAAAAAAAAATGCTTTTACCTGATGATTCAGTCAGCTGTAGTTTCATTTAAGTTAGTTCCATGGTTGATGATCACAGTTATTTTTATGATGGTGAGGGCTTTAACTACAGTTGTCACACAGTTCATCACATGAATAATTTTCTTGAATTGATTGATGTGAAAGCTATCTGCAATTTCGTGACGAGTAAAAGTTGGAAGCTTGAAAAGCGTTTTCACTATATTGAAATATAAACTGATAAGTCTACTACTAAGCTTTCAAGATTGAAAATACAAAATAATCTTGATTGAAATATAAATCTCTATTTTTTTAAGGCATACTTTTGTCGATTTCGAATAAATGGTACGTTGAGATGCAACGGAGGGTTAATGAGGTACAAAAGCATTTTCTGTGGCATTCAAGGCCTGTGAAGTATGATGTTTTTCATATGCTATTACATTCTGTTGAGAAATTTATTCTTGGCAATAATTCCTATTTTGTTATTTGCCTTTCTTGAGCACAAAATAAATTAGGGAACTAGATTTAGGACAATTTTATATTTCCTAGTTTCTAGTTTATGCACAAGACTTTACACTACAAGAAAACTGGAAAATACCAACAGAAAAATCTGTTGGTAATTAATTATTTCTGTTGGAAAATGAGTTTACCAACAGATTACCAACAGAAAAAATCTGTTGGTAAACAGCTCACTGGGAAAATTTACCAACAAAATACTGTCTGTTGGTAATTTTAGCAACAGATTACCAACATAAATTTTCTGTCACTAGATTTAGCAACAGACTCATCTGACGCTATTTACCAACGGAATATTTCTGTTGGTAAATACCAACTGAAGTATTCTGTTGGTAATTTAAAATTCACCAACGGAATTAATCTGTTGGTAAAATAGCAACAGCAGTTTTCCGTTGGTAATAATAGTTTACCAACGACCACAACCAATATTTTTATAATCGGAATAATTCGTTGGTATTATTTTCAATATATTTTTTATTTTTTCAATTCTTAATTTTTCCTGTAATTACACCAAATAATTCACAATAATAACCGAATTAAAAGATAACTGAAACTATATATTAAATTCCAAACGCCAATATTCAAAATAACAAACGCCAATATCTAAATCACATCATACCCGAAATACCAAACAACGATATCTAAAGCACACGTGATATCCAAAATATCCATACATTAATCACCAAATACGCATGTAATCTCCAAAATATGAAAACAATATCCATAATTCTCAAAAGGAACACTTGAATCATTTCTTTCCTGATTTRCTAGACGATGACACTTAAGAACTCCATTGATRGGGAAAACTAAATAGTTCCTGTCCTGAGGGGCTCATCAAAGTGCTGCCTTTTGAAGATTCATTAATGCCATCTTCAAAAATCTGAATAACGGTYTAAACAGAGATAATCAAGAAACAACTAAAATCAGGCACATTTAAATAAAATAGTAACAGTCTATATACAAATGGATTTATTGAAGGTAATCAGGTAACCTGTCTCAGAGAACTATGAGGAAAATATATTGCATATTGAAAACAAGCACATTACAAAAATTAACAAGTAAAACTCTACATGCTTATTTGTTGGCAGAAGCTTTTTGCTAAAATCGAGGAGGGAAAAATGCATATGCATCATCTGTAAACTAAAACTCTGTAAAATTGGAATAATTGATTGCAATAATTCATGACAATCATACCATGAAATTTGAAGGCGAAACGGAATTGTCTTTTTCATAATTGTTCTCCTTGTCTCCACCATCCTGTTTTACAACGCATTTGCTCTTCATTATTGTATCAGGAGTTTCATCTCCCAAAACATTCTGGGCATCAGCAAACACTTCAGCTGTTTGTTCTCCTAATTGCTTCATTAGCCCAYTCGCATCATAGCTTCGTTCCCCTGGGCTCAGAAAGTAGCCAATATCCTACAAATACTCCTATGAGATAAAATGRAAAAATAAAAAATAAAAAATAGAAAAACCTAAAATTATTTTCTCTTGTTAAATAATTTATTTCATTTGATACTTTAATTTTTCAAATGAGAAGAGATACTTTTAATGCAAAGCAAAGATACTTTTTTCATAAATTGGACTCAGGGTGTATGATCTGCAAAAGCAAAGATGACCACATGGWAATCAAATTCAATTTTTTATCGAGTATATAACATGTACAAGCCAYATTAAGTCACAAAATAAAAGAAAATGAAAAGTTGCCAATCGACACCCTAGAAGAGGCTCAAAGACAGAGGTGCARGAAATTTCAAGCACCCRAGAAGTTCAGAACAGTGAAATACAATATCCCCCAAGATGTTCCCATTAAAAATCATCTTAATTTTATTTGTACAAGAAACAGCATGCACATATATTTTATCATGGTTATTATTATTATTATTATTCATAAACCAGTGGGTAACCAGACCAAATACCTTGCCATGTATAGCTACTAATTAGTGATATACAAAACGTGATATTACGTGATCAGAGTTATGCGACCATGCCGATTCTTGCTGTCGCTTCTTTCGACCCCAACAAGACTCATTTTCATCAACCCGAACACAATTAATTAACTTAAGGAACAAAACAGACCCAACAGATTCATAAGATGAAAATAGCATTTTCCAAAACTCCACAAGAGAGAACAAAAAATGATGGTTCTTCAATCCGCAAGCTTTTCAAATATTTCAGTTTCTCACTTCTAGTCAAAAACAAAAACTTCTCTGATTATTATTTAAAACAGGTCCTCATCAGTTACACCAAACATGATCCCTGATACTGATTACATTCCGCAAGCAAAATCTCTGACAACGGGTTTAGTAGGGCTCC
>BMAC01000087.1:548603-583745 GCA_014905375.1 Phtheirospermum japonicum | reverse complement strand
ACCTAAGCAATAATTAAACTAAATTAAATTAAACTAATCACTTTAAACTAGATTATCAACTACGAGCGATAATTAAACTACTTGAACTCAAGAACTAAGAAATAATAGCAATGAATCTAAAAGCATGAATATAATAAATTACCACTAAGCAATGAATCATAAGAATCTAAAATTAACGAATATCTAAGCATAATCCAACTTGCATAAATAAACTAAATTAAACCAATATCCAATATCAAGCATAAAACGATTACGCTAATTAAACTAGTTTTAGCATTAACTAAGAATTAAACTAGCAATTAAACTAGAAATTAACTACTAAATTAACTAAGAGTTTAGAGAACTTATTGGAACTAATGAAAGCATTAAAAAGCTCCAGCTATTCCAGAGGTTGAACGTTGATCTTGGGCGAAGAATGAATCCCGAACTCGAATTCGATGTTTTGGACGCGTTGTTCTTCGATCCTTGATCTCCGTCTTCAAAATCTCGTTATGAGATGTGGGATTATTGTTATTATAAGCTAAAGTACCCTCAGAGGTCGTGTGTCCTCCTCAAAATCCGAAAATAATGAGGGTTTTTATAGATTTTGGCATGACTTGGCGCATAAGAAACCCTAAATTTCTGAATTTTGGACCGTCGCGTCGACGGTGCGTCGACGTAGCGTCGACTGACGCGCGATGGCGCTCGGCGGGACTTGGCAAGACTTGGTCGGCAGGTGGTGCGCGTCGGCTGGGCAGGTGCGTCGATGGTGTGCGTCGACATCGACGCTTCAGCAAGTAGCGTCGACAGTGGTGCGTCGACATCGACGCTTCAGCAAGTAGCGTTTTACAGTGCGTCGACTGACGCGGTCATGACTCGCTGACATGGCTCGCATCGACGGTGCGTCGACGGTCGCGTCAGTCGACGGCGACTGCCACGTCTGTCTCCAATTCTCGATCTTTTGCTACTCGTTTCACCGGAAAGCTTGTTCTTCACTTCTTGAACATCGAACCTCGTCTATTACGCGTTAAACTCTTCCGGTTACTTAGCTGTAAGGTGAAAAACAACGAAATATCACCTACTTGCATCAATTACGATCAAAATGCGGTAAAATAAGCTAGGATTATAAAAATACGAGATTAAGCTTAAATCGTCCAACTTATACCAAAAACAAATATAAAAATGAACTAAAATACTAATAAAAACAAGGACAAATCTACTCTAATCATATACATGCTTGCATGTTTGTTTTATACTGTGTATGTTGTTTTATTTAATTGTGTTTGATTGTCATTATCTTATTTGCATACTTATGTGTTTGATACGTGCAAAATATCTGTGTAATTGTTTTTATTTTTTATTATTTTCCAGTTTTTAAGCATATAATTTTATTTTGATATATATCATCTTATTCTGGGAAGAGAATAAGATTTATTTTTTATTGCGATATATTTTATTATTTTGTCTTCAAAAAAACAAAAGCAAAAAAAAAACTATGATCTTGTGTGAAACTAATATATTCAAAGAGGTCCCAAGACATATTAACTCTGCATGCGCAAATAACATATGTAATCATGAGAAATAAAACTCATATTATGAATGAGGTATTGTATATATGGATATCATATAATTATGGTTTGCCTACCATCCACAATTTGGAAAATACATATAAATTCGCATCATGTGTGAATGTGTACGAAGGGAAATGTGATGTTTATTTTAATTTAAAAAAAATGAATGTTGATCATAACCAAAAAATGTACTTTTCTTTCCGTAATTGATTTAATATCATCTATGTAAATATAAAATTTTAAATAAATTTAAGATGAATTTGTTATTTATTTTAAGAAATTATTAGGAATTAACGTAGCTTTTGAAGTAATTATTGTATATGTAATCAATTATTATCCTAAAAATACTAAGCACCAAATTCGTAAATCTCTATATCTTTTATTTACATGGATTATGTAAGCACTATATTCATATCCTTTAAATTGGCAATGGATTTCAGGCCTTATATTCATATCCCGAAAATTAGTGGGATATATATGGCACTGTGTAAGCACGTTTCCTTTTTTATATTCTTTTTTTGTTGGAGAAAATGTCAATATGGACCATCTTTTGCAATTAAAGAATTTCAATTATACATTTGAAATGTTTCTTTATTTCAGATATATGAGGCTAAAATCATGGGCATTTTTCTTTTCTTTGATTAAGATATAAATTAGAATATTATTTTCATTTTTTCCTTTTTCTTAAAAGTATTTTCAATCTATTTTTTATCCTAAATATTATCTCTTCTACAACTAATTTTTAAATTTTAATTAATTTATATTCTTCATTTTCTCACCGTCCATATTGCACAAATTCATTCAATTATAAAATCCTAGGAAAACAGAGACTTCATCCATATTCTAATTTAAACAACATAACCAATATATTTGTATTTTTACACAAGGTCAACTCCAAACTAACATTAAATAAATATTGAGTTTTTGAAGAATTCTTAGTGTTGATATGTCTTGAATCTCTCGCTTCGGCGTATGCAGTTTTGGGCCTTAAGCCCAATTTGGTGTATTCTATCAATACTATAAATATGGTCTTTGAGATCAAAAATATGTAACCCTAATCAATTAATAAAAATCCGTTCTTCTCTCTGCCCGTGGACGTAGCCAATTTGGTGAACCACGTAAATTTGTGTCTTCTTTACATTTTCTGTTTATTGCTTTATAATCATATTCATTCATAACAAACTGGTATCAAGAGCCTGGTAAATTTGATCAGGGTATTTCCGCACCGTTAGGGTTTCTTTTGCCGACTGAAATGTCTGCTTTCAACGTAAAGGTTGAGAAATTCACCGGGAGAAACAGTTTTGGATTATGGCAGATCAAGATGCGATCTCTGCTGAAGCAGCAGGGTCTGTGGGCGCCGCTATCAGGAAAACCTAAATCTAAGGATGTATATGAAGAAGAGTGGAATACTCGAGAAGAAAAGGCCCACTCGACTATTATGCTATGTCTGTCCGACGATGTTATCATCGAGGTTGCTGATCGGGAAACTGCCGCTGCTCTCTGGTTGAAGTTAGAGAGTCTCTACATGACAAAGTCTCTAACCAACAAGTTGCTCTTGAAGCAACGTCTTTTCCGTTTACACATGAAGGAAGGTAATTCCCTTTGTGATCATCTAGACAAATTAAACAAAATTTTACTAGATTTGCGTAATATTGATGTTAAAGTAGAAGATGAGGACGCTGCTTTAATTTTGTTAGTATCTTTGCCTGAATCGTATGAGAATTTTGTTGAATCGTTTATTATTGGGAAAGATACTCTGTCTCTGGAAGATGTTCAATCTGCCCTCCACAACAGAGAAGACCATCAACGGGCACTTGGCTCTGTCACAGAAAATCAGGCATCGGGGTTGTTTGTCACATGTAAAGAAAAGGGGAGATTTGGGAAGAAAACTGGGAAGCCGAATTCGAAAGGTTCAAAAGGTCCTAAACCTGAATACATATGCAATTACTATAAAGAACCAGGGCACTGGAAGAATGATTGTCCTAAGAAGAAGAGGAAGCAGGAGAAGAAAGGGGGTGTCGGTGGTTCTGCAGCTGTGGTAGAAACTGATACGAATTCTGAAGAAGATCTGGCTTTGGTTGCATCTGGACAGTCTCATTGTAATGATGTGTGGGTTCTTGATTCTGGGCATCGTACCATATTTGTCCTAACAGGGAGTTCTTCTCGACCTATGAGCAGATAAATGGAGGAAATGTTTCCATGGCAAACAGTTCAGTCTGCAAAGTGGTTGGAATTGGCTCAGTCAGGATACGGACAAATAATGGGGTATTTTGCACCTTGAAAGAAGTCAGGCATGTTACACAGATAACGAAGAATCTGATATCATTGAGTCTTCTTGACAGCAAGGGTTTCAGTTTCAAAGGTGAAGGTGGAGTTATGTATGTCTGTCAAGGTTCAAAGGTGGTCCTCACAGGCCTGAAACGTGGTACCTTATATTATCTACAAGGTTCCACTGTGAAAGATTATGCTGATGTTGCATCATCTGAGGTTCAGATCAAGGATATGACCAGGCTGTGGCATATGAGGCTCGGTCATATGGGAGAAAGAGGGATGCATATTTTGTCAAAGCGGGATCTTCTTTCTGGGCATAAAGTGCAGAGTCTTGAATTCTGCGAGCATTGTGTGTTTGGGAAGTTTCATCGCACCAAGTTCCCAAAGAAGGCCGTTCATCAGACCAAGGGGACTCTTGACTACATTCATATGGATTGTTGGGGTACGTCACGTGTTGAGTCTATTGGAGGCCATAAATATTTTGTGTCTATGATTGATGACTACTCAAGGATGACTTGGCTAATTATGATGAAGAACAAAAGTGAAGCGTTCAAGAGATTTAAGCAGTGGAAGGCGTTGGTAGAAAATCAGACTGGGAAGAAGATCAAGCGACTGCGAATTGATAATGGCCTGGAGTTCTGTTCGTCTGATTTCAACAAGTTCTGCAAGGATGCAGGGATTGCTCGACACCACACCATACGACACACGCCGCAGAAAAATGGTGCGGCAGAGCGCATGAATCAGACATTGCTGGAGAGAGCAAGATGCATGTTCTCAAATGCTGTTTTGGCTAGAAAGTTATGGGCAGAAGCAGTAAACACAACGTGCTATCTGATCAACCGTGGTCCTCATACTGGCATTGATTTCAAGACACTGTTTGAAGAGTTTTAGTGGTGTTGAAATGAATCAACGGGTTCATGGCTCGATATTATCGGAATTCGATTCAATTGCAAGATTCAATGTGTTTCAAGCTTGGAAAATAAAAGAAAAATAAAAATAAAGCAATTAAAATAGCTAACTATCCTAGGAATTGAAAGGACAAGTTGGTAGGATGCCCCGGTCGTATGCCGTAAATGAAAATGCAAGCAAGTAATGAAAATAAGCAAGAAAATGCAATGTTTCACCGAGTACAAGCATGCAAGCACAAGGTACAACTATGCATAAAATCCTAAATAATCAAAATTAGCAAAAATTGAAAGCATGGATGTAAAGAGCAATAAAAGTTGACGTGAAAGTTTAAAACTTTAAGGAAAATAACAAGAAATGAAGAGTAGATCTAAGATTCCATCTCAAACTATGCATGGAAACTAAATTGCAAATAAAGCACATGAAAAACTCAAGATTAAAATGATCAAGGGCCCGATATATAGCCTAGATGTGTCACTCATCAAGATTCTATAGTCAATTCTCAAGATCAAACAAGGAATCAAAGAGCTAAGGCTAAAAGCATAAATTGAAGAACATGCATGAAATTGAAGGAGAAAGCATAAAATAAAAGAAAGCTTGCTAGAATTAAATTGAGAATCCCAAAATCTTGATTTAAATTGCAAGGAATTAAATATCCAAAGGAGTATTTGGATTCATCTTGAGCTTACAAACCCAAGGCAAGCTTCAAAATTAAACTAAGAACAAGAGAGAGAAAATATTCCAAAACACATGCAAGTTTGGGAAATTTTTAGTCATCCCCTACAAAATGAGAGTTCTAGTCTATTTATACAAGGTTAATTTGGGTTAAAATGGGCCAATTTGGGCTTAAGGCCTTTAAAATCCTGGGTTTGACCCAATCTTGACCCGTGTTGACCAAGATGGCTCAATGTGGCTTGGTTCGTTGGTCTTGGGTGAGGCTTGGGCGTTTGGCAAGGGCTTGGGCGAGCAGATAGCGCGAGGATGGCGCGAAGATGGCGCGCAGACGGCGCGAAGATGGCGCGAGGATGGCACGAAGATGGCGCGCAGATGGCGCGCAGACGGCGCGAAGATGGCGTGCGCTTGAGGGCGTGCTCAAGGGATGGCGTGCGCATGGCGTGCGCACGGCGTGCGGATGGCGCACGCTGTCTAGCCATCCTGCTTGGCGCGTAGATGGCGCTGGGATGGCCAAGGGATGGCGTGCGCACGGCGTGGGGATGGCGCACGCTGTCTAGCCGTCCTGCTTGGCGCGTAGATGGCGATAGCATGGCCAAGGGACGGCGACCATTCCAGCAAGTTTGCCATTTTGGAGCTCCTTTTTGCCTTGATATTTTGGCCTCCATGCCTTAGTTTGAATTCAACACATCAAACCACCTATAAAATGAGAATCATAAAAACTCAAGAATTTCACCATCCTTAAATCAATTAAAACCATTTAACCCAATTAAACATAATATCAAAAGAAGAACACAAAATCCCTAAAATAAGAAGAATAACCTAGAAAACAAAGCTAAACGACTCAAGAACCACTAAAATTAATATAAAACCACGAGAAAAATACAACAATTACATGCAAAACAGACACCTTATGAGGTATGGTCTAATAAACCAACAGATTATTCATTGTTGAAGGTTTTTGGGTGTACTGTTTACTATCATGTTAGTGAGGGTAAATTAGAACCAAGAGCTAAGAAGGGTATATTTGTTGGTTTTGGAGATGGAGTTAAGGGATATAGAATCTAGTCACCTTTAGAAAATAGAGTTATATTCAGTAGGAACGTGATTTTTGATGAGAATTTTATGCTTAACCCCGCTGTGAAGTCCATTGGTGCAGAAAATTGTAGTAGTGTTGATAAACAGGTGGAGCTGCAAGTCACTCACGATGAGAGTGAATCACAACTCCAAGGTGGAGAAGATCAACATACTACTGCTGAAAGTACAAGTTCAGATATTCATCCAGAAGCTCGCTAGACAAGCGTAGCTATTGATAGAGCTAGGAGAACAGGCGTGAAGCCTCCTGTGCGATACGGTTTTGAGGATATGGTGACTTATGCATTACAAGTCGCTGACAAGGTAGAAGAGGAAGAACCATCTGTAGGTGAGCAATTCACATATAGAGAGGCTATTTCAGGTAGTGAGTCAGCTCAATGGCTCACTGGAATGAGAGAAGAGATGGAATCACTTGACAAAAATCTGACTTTAGAGCTGGTCAAACGACCAAAGGGGAGGAAGATTGTCACTTGCAAATGGATATTCAAGAAGAAAGAAGAAACCACATCTGGTGAGGGTGTGAGATACAAGGCTCGACTAGTTGCAAGAGGGTTCACACAGAAGGAGGGGGTTGACTATAATGAGATATTCTCACCAGTGGTCAGACACACTTCCATCAGAGTGTTACTAGCAATGGTTGCACAACAAGATTTAGAACTTGAGCAACTGGATGTGAAGACAACTTTTCTACATGGAATGCTCGAAGACGATATTTACATGACTCAACTAGAGGGGTTCCAGGCTCCGGGGAAGGAAGATTATGTTTGCAAGTTGAAGAGGTCCTTATATGGGCTAAAGCAGTCTCCAAGACAGTGGTATAAGAGGTTTGACAGTTACATGATCCAGTTGGGATACAACAGGAGTCCACATGATTGTTGTTATGTATCACAACAAAGCAGATGATAGTTCCATGATCTATCTCGTTCTGTAAGTGTATGATATGCTCATAGCTGCGAAGTCCAAGTCTGATATTCAGAAGCTGAAGGATCTGCTCAGTGCTGAGTTCGATATGAAGGATTTGGGTGTTGTCAAGAAAATTCTGGGCATGGAGATATATAGGGAATGAGAAAAGAAGAAGCTCTTCGTGTCACAGAAGAGTTACATTAAGAAGATCTTGTCTAGATTTGGCATGTCTACCGCCAAGCCTATTGATACCCCAAGTGCTACAAATATTCATTTATCCGCTGATTATACACCGAAGTCTGTAGCTGAGCAGGAATACATGTCTCGAGTCCCATACTCTAATGCAGTAGGGAGTTTGATGTATGTTATGATCTGCACTAGACCAGATCTTGCACATGCTGTGAGTGTTGTCAGTAGGTTCATGGGACGACCTGGAAAGGAGCATTGGCAAGCTGTGAAGAGGATTTTTCGTTATCTTAAAGGTACGTCTGATGTTGGTCTCTTGTATGGAGGTGATACTCATGGTTCTGTGACTGGTTACTCTGACTCTGATTATGCTGGAGATGTTGATAGTAGAAGATCTATGACTGGTTATGTCTTCACTCTTGGTGGTTCTGTTGTTAGTTGGAACCCAACTCTACTCTTTCTACAACTAAAGCAGAATATATGGCACTGACAGAAGCTGCTAAAGAGGGAATTTGGTTGGAAGGGCTTGTAGGAGATCTTGGTCTACATCATGATCAAGTTATTGTGTTTTGTTAAAGTCTGAGTGCAATTTGTTTGACCAAGGATCAGGTTCATCATGAGAGGACCAAACATATTGATGTGAGGTATCATTTTCTGAGGAATGAGCAGAGAATCAAGGTGATGAAAGTAGGTACTGCTGATAATCCTGCTGACATGTTCACCAAGCAGGTCCCACATAGCAAGTTTCGATATTGTCTGGACTTGCTAAACGTCAAAAGCTGTTAGTTGCCCAAGGAGGGCAAATCTGAGGCAGAAAGAAGGAGTCTGTTCATTTGGCATTGTAATGATGCATCTGCAAGGAAGATTCAAGTCAAGGTGGAGATTTGTTGATATGTCTTGAATCTCTCGCTTCAGCGTATGCAGTTTTGGGCCTTAAGCCCAATTTGGTGTATTCTCTCAATACTATAAATATGGTCTTTGAGATCAGAAATCTGTAACCCTAATCAGTTAATAAAAATCCGTTCTTCTCTGTGCCCGTGAACGTAGCCAATTTGGTGAACCACGTAAATTTGTTTCTTCTTTACGTTTTCTGTTTATTGCTTTATAATCATATTCATTCATAACACTTAGAATGACATAAGATCACTTCCAATATGAATAGTTTGATTGTTTCAAATAAACTACTAATATTTATGTTTTACTTTGTAAAAAGGGAGATATTTAAGGGATTGCAACTACAAATTAATATTTGTGTTTCTTTGCAAAAGTGAGTTTTTTTTCCCTTAATATGGTATATATTTATGGTTATTTTAGAAAAAGGAGAAAAGTTTAAAGAGAATTTAAATTAGACCGTGTATAGGAGAGAAATGAGGGAGATTGATTTTTGAAAATTATTCTCAATAATAAATTAGGTATTTTTGAGATTATGATAGGTTATTTTGATATAATTATACTCTAAATGTAAAATAGGAATTCATGATATGGCCATGATGCAGACCCAAGTCTAGACGTTTCATCATCCTCTATCCCTCCACCCCTGACCTCATAGATAACTTTTTTGTTTATGCTTTAGAGTAGATTTATGATAACTATACTTAATTATTTGTTTTTTATATAAAATATTGAACTTCACTTGCGCATTTTTTTAAATAACTCAAATTTTGATTGTCGCGCATCACTCCATAAAAACGACACTGAACAAATCATAGATTAATAATATTTTTTACAAACATCAACGAAATTTACATTATAGTATGACAATATATAATATACATTTTTAAAAGCGTATTATTAATAGATTATTCTTTTCAAACATTTCTCATTTTGGCATTACTTAATTTCTGAAATTAATCAAATTTTTTGATAAACTCTTACATTTTCATTTTTTTTCTTATATTTGCCCCGCGAAATCGCGGATTTTCACACTAGTTTAATAATATTACCAGACAATACATTTAAATTAACATAATATTAGAATAAGATATTATTCTAATATCTTATTTTAATTCAAAATTAATAAAGTAAATATATACATACACATACACATACACATGCACACTCTCTTTATATACTTTAAAAATAAATAAAATTATTGTTCTAATATCTTATTTCAATTCAGAATCATATAAAGAATCAAATCAAATAAAATACCCAAAATTATTATTCTAACATCTTATTTCAATTCAAAATTAATTATAGTATATACATACATACACATATATATACAAAAAAAACAAATACATATAATTTAAAGTAAGAAAAAAGAATATAATATTATTAAATTAATAATTAAAATAAATAACTAAATTTGTAAAAGCAAAACAAAATACAACAAAATGCATAGACATATTAATCAAATATTATATTATATATAGAAAATATTTAAGTTATTTACTTTTTATAGATAATAGTTTAAATTTAATTATTTTAGAAATACAAAAAAAAAAGTTTATTTAGAAGCCCAATTTACAATAATATTAGTAGTAGTAGTAGTAGTAGTAGTAGTAGTAGTATAATAATAATAATAATAATAATAATAATAATAATAATAATAATAATAATAATAATAATAATAATAATAATAATAATAATAATAATAATAAACTAAGACATTCGATTCTCGAACAACTTGACATTGATCTTCTTTATAACACCAGTAACTCGTCCTTCCTGTTTTATATAATTAGAGACAATTTAAGTCAATTCAATACATTAATTGAATATTAGTAGACAATCCTAACCTATATATCT
Source organism: Phtheirospermum japonicum (assembly GCA_014905375.1). NCBI lineage: Eukaryota > Viridiplantae > Streptophyta > Magnoliopsida > Lamiales > Orobanchaceae > Phtheirospermum > Phtheirospermum japonicum. Next base: position 573,411 of record BMAC01000087.1, on the reverse strand, counting down.
ATATATAATGATAAATATTAGTAGACTAACCGAACCTATATATCTACATAATAATAATAAAATTATTGAGAATAAATAATTACCCCCAAATCATGAAAAACGATCTCCATGGAATTCTTTTGTGTTTTATCATCAAATCATGACCGAGCAAAAGACTGAACAACTCTAAGCTTAAGTTCTTTTTTATTCGTTCGGTCGATGTCTTTTGACGAGTCCAAATAAAGGAGGCATCGTTCTAAAAATTTTTGTTGCCAAAATTTTAAAAATAGAGAAAAAGCACATACACATTTGGGTGGGGAATTGAAACTGAGTTGCAAAGAATAGGAACCTATATTTATAGGGAGAATTAGTTGAAACCCTAGAGATTCAAGTTTTGGAATTCTGATAACCCAAACAGATGATTTCGTATCTCCTCATTACAGATATTGTATCCGGTTTTAATTTTTTATCAATTTTTTATTTGTCGATTATGGAACAAAAAAAAAATAGATCTATTCCATGAATTAAATGTCTTTAATTAGGCAAACAAGTCACATAAAATCTAACTTTTCTTAATATATGATTCCGATTTTCAATATCATAATTATTCAATATTGAATAAAAATCCGATGTACTGTATTTTTTTTGTTTAGGATTATAGTTTTTGTACATTTCTTATTGGTTGATTTTAGATTTAATAAATCAATCTGCTGCATTTCCCATAAATTAAATATCTTTAATTAGGCAAACAAATCGTATGAAATCTGATTTTTAAAAAATATAATTCGAACTTGAAATCTCAGAATTATTCAATATTGAATAAAAATCTGATGTACTGTATTTTCTTGGTTTTGGATTCTAATTTTCGTACATTTTTTATTGGTTGATATTATTTTTAAAAACTTCAGCTGATTTTCCATAAATTTAATGTCTTTAATTAGGCAAACAAATCGTATGAAATTAAAAATATGATTTACTGTATTCCCTTTATTTAGAATTCTAATTCTACAAGTAAATCGGATTAAATCGACTACCGATTTTTTAGAACAAAATTGTTGTAGAAAATAATAGATTTGTTAGAGTTTACTCAAGGAGATTAATATTTGTTCAATGTAATATGCTTTAATGTTTTTATTATTTTTTGTCAAATTAGTTATATTTGGGGCCTGTAATTTATTTAAGTGTAATGTCTTGCTTATTTTTTTGGATACCGATTTTTTCTTAGGGACTCTAATTTAATTAATTTTAATGCTTTATTTTTCTTTATTCGGGGCATGTAATTAAATTATTTTTATAGTTGCTTTTTTTATGCTTACTTTATCTATTATTTCAATTCAAAATACCAAGAAATACAATTTATCTTAATCAAAATCTGAACATTTGACTATTTTATAAACTAATTTTATCATTGTAATCACTAATTAGATGATAGAAAAACTGATTTTATAATCTAATAAATGGATATATATATATATATATATATATATATATATAATTTTAAATTTGTGAGTTTTAGGCAGTTAAAAATTCAATTTATGTGGCTCACAAATTTGAAATTCTGAGACTTCGAAAAATCGAAATTGATTTTTCAAAAATCTAAATTCAGAGTTTTAAAAAATTCAAAAAATATTGGTTCAAAAATTTAAAATTTTAATCAATCATATCCTAAATTTTATTCATAATATCTGAAATTCAGCTACTTGAAAATTCAAATTTTTTTAAAAAATACACGACTGCATTTTTGAAACCTGGGTTGAAAAGTCAATAATTGTGTGATGGGAGATTTAAGTTAAAAAAAACACTTGAAAAGTCAACAATTGTGTGCTGTGACATTTAAATTTAAAAAAAAAAATTGAAAAATCAACAATTGTGTGCTGTGATTTAAATTTAAAAAAAACAGTTGAAAAGTCAACAATTGTGGCTTTGCGCCAAAAAAACTTCAAGAAACTAGTTTTGGAGGGAACCAAAATAATTGCCTCGTATAGCCAGTACTGTTATTAAATATATATATATATATATATATATATATATATATATATATATATATATATATATATATATAGATAGATAGATAGATAGATAGATAGATAGATAGATTATTTTCAGTTATAATTTATGGTTCTTCAATTAGTTTCGGAATTCGTTAGACTCGGTCGAAGTTTTAATCGAGTTCCCAACATGTGTAGGACTTGCGCACGACAATCACACTATTACGGTGATAGCTCGATCACCAAATTATATACGTGAGTAAAATTTTCTAAACTGGAGATTTGAGAATTTTCATTTAGGGCATAACCATGTTTAGTACTTATAGCGTTCGGTGCTTTTATACGTTTTTGCTTGTGTGTTCGTTTAATTGCTTGGTTTGTTATATTTTGTTTTATGCGTTGGCTGAATTATGGTGGATATAAAGGGTCTCATGTCGTCTGATATATGCTGATTTATAGTGGATGTGGTTATGAAATGGTATGTAGGACTCGTATTTGACCTATGTTGATGGTTATGTTAGTTGTTGGTTATTGACGAATAATATGGTTGCCGTCATGTTTCAGACAGCCTGTTCATAAGCTGTTTTAACCATCTTAAACTGTCTTTTGGTATTGAGTGTTTTCATGAGAGTTGTAGAGATGTGTCTTATGTGTATATAGCCGCTGGAGTCACTCGGTTATCTAATCTCTACTAGGAGTTATGCTTAAAATACGAAATCTGCGCACTGTTAAATTGTTGTCCAGTTTTCTACAGCCTTGTTCCACGGTTTTACACTGTTCTTTAACCCTCGTAATCTTTTTGTTAGTTTTTAGTGTCTTCACAAAAGTTGTAGCTTGATGTTTTAGCTTTTTGTCGCTGTAAAAATCATATTCTTATCTACTGTTTTAAGAAATTTATGACTGTTTTAACATCGCAGCACATGATAACGAAAAGTTTCAAATGTCAAATAAATAAAACTTAATTTTTGACAACTTTGTTAAATTTGTTTGAATTGTAGACATATGTTATTAACTGTTAGTGTCTGTCAGGCACGAGTAGTTTGGGCAAATTAATCGAGAAGGTTGCCTGTGGTTATTGCTCGACTACTCGTGGTACCTATTCCTATTGTTCCTTGTCGGGTCGGAGACAACGTCAGGATTTGAGTCGTAGTATGGGTATATTCCAGATTATGACGTACCCTGGGTTTGAATCCCATATCTAAAGGGACCTCAAGCCTATTGGGAGGGATAAGGCGACTGAGGCTTCGACCTGGAGTGTCACCTTTCATGGTGAGTGGAAATGTATGGGTCGATATTTGATCGACATCGATTCTACATTTACGGTGAGTTAATCTGGATCGAAAGCTAAGTGCTACGCGTGGGAGCCACCTCTATAGTCCTTCGGGAGCTAAGTGCTACGCGCAGGAGCCACCTCTAGAGTTTTGTAACCGGACACTCACCAGTTAGATTGACTGTTTGAGAACGAGACAGATTTTCCTGTCTGTTCCACTGTTAACTGTTTGTATTGATTATTTCTTTTAAAAAGTCACAAATTGATAATGTCTTGATAAAATCAATTATTATTTATTGATGCATACACGGAAATTTTATATTTTAAAATAAAATTGTATTTTTCTTTTAATTATTTATTTATGCTACTCACTGAGCTCATTTAGCTCACGCTCTCTTTTGTCAAAACAAACTCTCCAGATGTTGACGTTAGGGCGAGCGATTCCGAAATTGGGTTTCAAGGTGAAGGTTAAATTGTCGTCTAAGGTTCCTTGTAACAACTTCTTGTCCTCTATGTGGTTTTTAGAGAATGTTGGTTTATAACTCAGGAGTTGTACATTAAATAAGTGCTCCAAGCTTTGTACATTTTGTCTTTGAGTCATCGTTGGTATCTTTCTGTTGTACTTTAAACCAGACTTATCTATTAAGTTATGTGTGCACTTGTGTTTAGTTAGTATTTGTTTTTGGGTCGTGACAATGTGTGCGCGCGCCATGGCAACAACAAAAGTGGATAATAAACTCATGCGAAACCCAGATTTCAAAAATAAAAAAAGAAAAGATCCCTGCTTTATTTTTGCAACATACAGTTGACCGAGTCAAGAAATCTAGCACCCACTACATATCTCTTCAGGAACAAAGCACCCAAAAAGTAAGTAAATAAATAAAAGGGATAACGTTTTATTTTCTATTCTATTTTTCCGCGCGAATCCCAGAAACCACTGCAAATTTCCTAATTAAGCCTCTAAATTCCCATAAAGTAAAAATGCACTTTAGAAGAAAATAGCCGGGACGCGTTTGAGACCCGTGTTCATTTATTTTTTCAAAACAACACCGTAATTCTTTATTTAAATAAAACGATCCGGGATATTATTGTCAAGCGCGTCCGATTTTGACTTTTTTTTAATTAATTTTAATGGGCAGGACGCGTTTGTCACTAACGCCCTGACCCAAAATTTCAAATTTTTTTGAAGTTGTATTATTTTATTGATTTATAATTAAAATTATATTAATTATTTAATAAACCCTTGTGTCCAGGGCCTGATTTTAGTTATTCTCCCGAAGTTTATAGTTTTTTTGGCACTTATGGCACTTATCTGAGCTCAAATTTAAGTGAACTTTCTAATTGTTGCAGATCTCTTGAAAAATCGAAAAGCTTCATCTTTCCTACAAACTTTTTGGCTAGTTTGTTACTTTTGATGGGCTACAGTTCAAATTTCTTTTTTTATAATATAATTTATGATATTCTTCTAGGTTTATATTAGTTTAGGGAAAATACGGGCCCATATTACAATTCAAAGCTCCAACTAATATGTTGGTGTTTTTTCAATACATCAAAATTTTCAAACTTCTTAATGGAATTAATTAAGCGTCAATTTGCAATTTTTTTTTTTTTTTTTTGCAGCATTTGGCATCTATTATTGAGTAATTTCAGGATTATGCATATGCATTTTCACATTACTATTTTGAATACCCGCATTTACGCAGGTATATCAGAAAAGGGCAAAAAAAAACGTAAAGTTTGTCAAAAAATTATTAATATAATAGAAAAAAAGTATTTGATAAAATATAAGATGTATAAAAAATCAAATTTCTCTCTGTTACGACCTCTTCTTATAATCGGCCTTCCTTTATTATCAATTTCTTTTACACCAATCCCAAAAACTTCTTTTAAACACTATTCATTTAAATCAAGTTTTAGAATTAATTCAAATATATCATTAAGGTCCTAAAATAAAGAAAACAACCATGTATACTAATAATATACACACATGAAAATTGAATTTGTGAATCATAAGTTTCATTATGTTAACACCTTTCACCCATTTACTATTGATCGTACATTGCAACATAATAATATAAAATAAAATAAAAATAATTTATACAATCCACCTAAAATACTCACATATAATAAATACTTCAAATATATTATTTTAGAAATTAAACTACTAATATATCAATTCAATCCATTTATTATGTTGTATTGTTCACCATATTAGATCATTGTAAGCTATTTAAAATGGTTTGTCAACCTCTTCATCTTCTTCTTCACTCTCTCATCACCTTCGTTATTGTTACCAATCTTTCTATCTCCTCAAGAACCTATTTAACAAAAATGGATCAACTAAATCTTGGTTGAAAGTAAAATAATAATTACAGAAACCATATCCATGTAACTAATTGGAGATAAACATTTTAACTCATTTTGTGAAGCGATATAAAATGACAAAAAATAAATAGATAAAATACTTATTTATTTGTTAGATACAATGTAATATGTATTCAATGAACATTGTATCATACACAAATATTAAATATTTATTTAACTGCGATAGATTTTTATACCTATATGTAGTATTTTCATCCTTGATAACATTTTTTAAATACGTAATCGAAATTCCTCAATTGCTAATGTAATAACAGTGTTTTAACATTTTACATTTTTTTTGTTAATATAGACATTATAAAACATTTGAAAATATGTCTCTCCTAAAGTATTATGGAATCTACAATATAAGTCAATACATTAGTAATTTATTTGTTATATTTTTATTTTATTTTTGTAATTGGATCCGATTGTTTGGATTTTATTTTAGTTAAAAAAATTATATATAATTAAAACCAAAGTTATAGAAATTAAGAAGTGATCTGCTAATTTTTTTGAAATAAACTATGGAATATATATATATATATATATATATATATATATATATATACCACACACATAATATATATATTATATATATATATATACACCACACCACACACACACACACACACACATATATATATATATATAGTATATATATATATAAATATATATATATATATATACAAGGATTTTAAATATTTTTATATAATAAAATATAATATTTTTCTTTCACATAATACCTTCTTTCATTATATTATAGTAATTAGACAAAGATTTAGGATAGTACATACAATAAATATGTAAATGTGGTAATGTCTGTTTTATAAATAAAAAGAGTTATATATAATTAAACTATAGGATGTAAAGTAATTGATTTCATATGCATTAATTTCATATGTAAATTGATAATTATAATTGATTCTAAAGTAATCTGATAAATATGAAAATCAGTATAAATCAATATACACTTTCCATAGATCAATATGATAATCATATTGTAGTTTATTTTCTAAGAAAATATAGAAATCATTATAAATCAATATAAAATATTTACAAATCAAGGAAGTAATTTGATAATTATATGTTGTAACGTTTATGAAATAATTTACATATTTATGGTAAATACACTGATAATAGGATGTATTTTATGGTAAGTGATTATATATATATATATATATATATATATATATATATATATATATATATATATATATATATATATATATATGATATAGAGTAATTGATTTTATGTGCATTAATTTCATATGTGAATTGATAATTATAATCGATTATAAAGTAATATAGTAAATATGAAATTAGTATAAATCAATGTAGCATCAATGTCTGTTTTAAATGAATAACAAAATAATGTTAATTAGAATAATATTTAGGAGTTTACATGTCATAAGAAATAATCATAAATTAATAACCATAATTGAAATACATAGAAACTGTTAATTAGCCTAATATTTAGGAGATTACATGTCATAACAAAATAATCATAAATTAATAATCATAATAGAAATACATAGAATTAGTCAGATTGATATGGTTTAAAGTAATTTCATATATCAAAATAATCTCCTCCAATTAATCAATCAAACATCAATCAAAAATATTGGTARGCTTGTTGTGATCTTTTTTTTTTTTGATAAATTCCCATATACTACCAAACAATTAGGGTCAATTCCCATTTAATCCTTTGATTCTTTTTATTCCTATATAATCCAAATACTTCCCTTTTAATCAAAAATTATATCTGAACTCTCAAAACTACCCCTACACCTTAAAAAACCTAATTAATATATATAAATTCCCAATCTTTAATTCTGACAATGGGAATTGGAAATAGGCGGCCAAGCATGTGTTGGGAAACAGGCGGCCATGGCGTTGCTGGGAAACAGGCGGCCAAGCATGGCGGTGATGAGTGAACAGAATGGCGGTGGTCTTTGCTTTGTTCGCACGACTTGGTTGTGTTCGGACTTTTCTGGCAACTGAGATGCGGCGGCTTGACCCACGCCATATCTGTCTCGAGACAGCAGGCCCCGTCTCCTCCGGTGAATGGCTTGTGGCTGCAATTTCTGTCAAAGTAGTTTGTAATTTTTCTTAGTCTATTGAATCAAGCCCTTGTTTTTCTCGCCTAAATTGTAATTTTAATCAGATGGTGAGATGGTTAGTTTCGGGATGGTGGCGACCAGATGGTGATGGTGAACAGGAGAGGAGGCTTGAAATAATGTGGCCGAATATCAAAAATTCAAGACTCCATCGATATTTCTGGAGAATGGAATGGTTGAAGCACGGGGTGTGTGCCCAACATGTTTGATTATTTTATTTAATTTTATAAAATTCCAGTTATTATTGTTAGTTAATATAATGAGCATTGCTAACAAATTAGATTAGAGTTATCAGGTAAGTAAAAAAGCAAGAGTGTGTAATATACTTTCAATCTATTAGTTTAACATAGATTATTGTACTCTTGGTGCTGCAGAATCAGATTTGAACTTGATTGAAATTATTTAATATTTTTTATGTGTGGACCTGTAGGGACAATGTTTTCAAATTCCTTAAATATGTAAAGTGGATGCTTAATTTACTAATTGTGATGTTTGCAGCTGTGCGTGAAATACAAACGAGTAGTTTAGATTTTTGGAGCTGTCGGCGGCGGAACTGCAGTTGAATGTTATTAGAAAGTGAATATACAATTCCGTGATGTAATATGTAATTCCCCACCAATTATGCAGAGTAGTATGTAATTTCTCAAAACTTATGCGAAATATTATGTAATTTTCCATATTTTAATGAATTTTCGAACTCCATCAAACGAGTAGTTCTAGATTTTTGAAGAATAGTTTTGAAATTTAAACGAGTAATTCTGAAATTTTGGTAGTTGAATGGAATAATTTTGATTTTTCTTTTCGAGTAGTTTTGAATTTTAAGCGAGTAATTCTGAATTTACAAGAGTAGTTCTGAATTTACATGAGTAATTCTGAAATTTACACGAGTAGTTTGAATTTACACGAGTAGTTCTGAATTTACACGAGTATTTTGAATGTATATGAGTAGTTCTGAATTTTACACAGGTAGTTCTGAATTTTCGAAAAAAAAATAGTTAGGTAATTTAGTACTCTTATATAATTTTTGGATTAAATGGGAAGTTGAGATATCAATGGCTTATTTGGAAAAAAACATTTCACTAACGGTCTATATAGGAATTTACCCTTTTTTTTGTGAATTAATATTATTGGGATGTTTAAGGGAAGATTTGTTGTTATCTTAATTTATGGAGTAGATTAATCAATTACACTTTTAAATACCAAATTACCAAACTATTCATTTATTCTTACATGTTAATGAAGATTTACTAAAGTGTATTCTAAAATGTTAATGTTCATTTTAAATGGTTGGTATTGTATAAATCTGATTTTGAATAATGGGCTTAACCAAAATCACTAACAATGGAAACTAATAAGTTCAAGAAATATAAAACTTCATTGTATACCCAACATTTTCTTCTAGAACAACAATCATGACAAAATTGAGAATTTCCCTCAAAAGTCAAAACAGCTTTTACATGGAACTGTTGACTTATCCATTAAGGCTTAATAAGACTAAATCTACTTGAACTTTTTTTAAGTTTAATTAATATATATATATATATATATATATATCTGTAAAGCAAAAAAAGACAGCCACCTCAAACCTATTCAAATTGCCACACCATTCTTAAAAGGTAGTTTAGCAACAACTAAGGTATTGCTACCTGTGAACTACAACTAAGGAAATAAAATGCAAAATAACAAACAAATACTATAAAGAGTAAAAGCAGTCCTCTGAAATTTGTACAGGACATTTAGGAATAACATATACTTAAAAGAATTAAACTAATATAAAGGAGCAAAAAGCATAAAAACCTTCATCACACGATGGTGGAGATTTGGGCAACACAAAGTGAGAATGAGAATACAATCTCTTAAGAAGAGCAGCAGCCACTCTTCTGGGAAACAGGCTGTCCGCGGATCAGCACTGTAGGCGGTCTTGTGTTGATGCAGGCTGATTCGCCATCCTGGTCTTAATGTCGGCGCCATGAAATCTACTTAAACTTTCAAGTCTTTTAACTTTTCTTCTATTAATTCAAAAAGAAAGAATTCAAAAAATTGAATTCCATGGGTCCTTCAGCAAGAAATCTATAAGCCACAACAAAATATCAAGTAAATTTATTTTTCCTTGGCGTATGTGTGTGCAAACACTCACCAAAAGTCTAAACGGGCTAACACAAGCAATTCTTCTTGGGCATATACAAAATAGAAGTCACAACTAGAAAAAATCACTAGCAATCCCAACTATTAAAAAGTCCCGGTTGATCATATTCGAACATAAACACGCAAATAAAATTCACAACTCCATCTACACACACAGAAACAACAATAAACAATAATTTCATAACCTAATCGATTGGTTAAATTTCATTAATCGAAAAATAAATCAATAGTAGAATCGAATAATCTCACCCTCCGATATTCATTCGATTTCAAGATTTTCTTGAAAACGAAGGAGCCAAGGGCATAATTGAATCCAAACTTGATAAATTAAAACTCGTAAGATCTGAAAAAATATTGTAAAACAAAAAACAACTCAAATACGATTTCTTACCAAGATAACAATTGAATGATATGTTTTTCTCTCGAATTTGAGGCTTAAAAAATCGAGAAGAAAAAATACAAAAAATAAAAAGAATAGAAAAAAAAAAAGCAGGCGGAGAAAAGAAAATGAAGAAGCGGCAAGAGAGAGGGGACGCTTTACCCTAAATTTTTTAAAGAAGAGTACAAATGAAAAAAATATACATACTTAGCCAAAAAGAAAACTAAATCGGGAAATATTTACTCGGCTTATCAGTAACTTAATTAATTGATTATGACATATTTCCAAAGATATCTTACATGGCGTGGAGAAAAAACCTGCTTCTTGTGAAACCCAAAATCTGAATTACATACAAACAGATTGAGAAACGATCCCCAAAAATACATATCGCCAAAAAATAAAAAAAATCCAATGAACAGATAGAAAAATAATCCCCAAAAATACATATCGCAAAAAAAATTTAATAAATTCAATGAACAGACCGAAAAACAAAATAATAGAATTCTCAGATCGAAAAAAAAACATACATATGGGAAAATGAAAACGCATTCATCTCCCCCATTTTCTTCACATTAATTATTATTTAATTCAGAATCTTCTTCTTCTATTCCAATTTAAATTACATTTTCTATTTTCTTATTCGATCATTTTTTTTTAATTCCAATTTCGTTGAGAAATTTCCACAAACTCGAACTAATATTCACCAAATATAATAATTTAACTGTTTTGGAAAAAAAGTTAATACAAAATAAGCAATAACATATTTATTTGTTTAGATCCAAACCAATATCTAATTTTTGCTTCTCAACACAACTCGATAAAATACGGAACAAAAATACCAAATCAACAAAAATAACTTTTATTAGAAAACAAAAAAAAAGTAGAAGAAAATATAAAGAACGTTTAGAAGAAAATACAAATTTTTATATTTGATTTGATTATATGCGGGCTTTTGATTGTGTTGAAATCTGAATAATCGACATGAAGGGGAAACGAAAAAGATAAAGATGAAACTTTGAAAAAGAACAAAGATAAAGCAAGATGAGACAGACGAAGCAAGCGAGGATATGAGAACCAAATGAACGAGGGTGAGGAGAGAGATGAAGCAAACCCTAAATATTTAGATAAACAAATGAATGAAAAAAAAAGTAATATCTTCTGCCCTGATAATTTTACATAAAAGGAAGGATTTTATGTAAAATGATATGAGAATGCCACGTCAGATTTCTGGCTACATAACCAAATGACACATGACATTTGAAGGATTGTATGACACATGTCATTTGAAGGATTGTGAAGTTGACACTTAAGTAAGGTGTCAACATAATTAACAAATAGGATTGATTTGGAAATATTTTCTAGCCTAATATCTCTGAAGCTCCAAATTATATATTAGTTTTTTTAAAATATATCTTGATTGTCAAATTGCTCAATGGAATTAATTAAGCATCGATTTGCAATTTTTTTTGTGCAGTATTTGACTCAATTTCTTAATGGGAATAATTAAGCATCGATTTGTACTTTTTTTAGTATTGGACCTCTATTATTGACTAACTTCAGGATTATGCTTATGCATGTTCACATTATTTGGAAATACTGTCTATCCTAATATCTCTGTAGCTCATGAGAAATCTTTGTACAATAACAAATTAAATGAATGAACTCATGGAAGCCATCTCCCTTTTCTTAGAATTTATAAAGGTTGGTCTGCTTATTTATTGTTTTTATTTATTTTTTTAGATTTCAGGCTTTTTTATTTGTTGTAGTTTGTTTTTTATGTGTGTGTGTTCCGTGTTTTGATTTTATTTGTTACGCTCTCTTTTGGTTGACATTTTTCCCCAATTTCTAGATCTGCATTATAGGAAACAATGGTTTTTAGCCTTTTAGCTTCTAAGCTTACAAAAGTGATTTCTCAAAATTTATATTAAACTTATTCTAAAATGATGAGTATATTTGCAAACACTTTTTTAAAATGTGATCTTTGACTTTTCACTTGAATTCTCTTTAAAACATTTTCAAAAGCTTATAAGCTCTTGAAATTATGAATAAGATTATCTCACCTCAATTGAGAATTTGATGGGTTGCTTTGACTATTAAATAATCACAAAGGATACAAGTCAACTTATATACAAGGAAACTAAATCCACATAATAAGGAGTGAGATATACACTATAATATATATACAAGAATAATATTATTGACTAAGTCTTAACACTTCCCCTCAAGGGAAGTGGATGGGGACCAACGCGAAGCATGGAATGAAAAAATTCAAAGAGAGATCGGGGAATGCTCTTTGAAATATATCCACAATATTAAGATTGAAAGGAACAAACTTGGTAATCAAGTGCTTGGTGAAGACAAGTTCCTAAATAAAGTGATAATCGGTGTCATGTGTTTGGCCCATTTGTGAGCAACATGGTTTTGACTCAAAAATAAAGCACTCTTGTTATCCGATAGAAGTGTGGGGACGGCACGAGGCAAAGCATGAAGCTCACGAAGGAGAAGCATGACCCATATTACTTCAGAGGCGGCATTCATCATGGCTCTATATTCAGACTCGTAACCAGAGCGAGAGACTGTCGGCTACTTCTTACCACTCCAGAAAACAAGATTCAAACCAAAGAAGATAGAGTAGCTGATCGACGAATCCTCGAAGCGCTATTTTGAGAATCCGTCTCCGCAGGAGTACGGAGCCGGTTGTAGGGCGGCGAGTTCTTCTCGAGTCGTGTCTCTCGAGGATGGATGTTATCGGCTTGTCGGTTTCTTAATTGCTCTTATCGTCGGTTGCGACTAAACTAATCTAAACTAGGAAAGCGATAGTCATTGATTCGGTTTTGGTTTTTATAGCTAAACTTTAAATTGAAATAGAAGTTTGGAAAACATTAAAATGTGAAAAGGAAATTAAAGCTTATTTAAAAATGATTAATCTAAACTAGTTAACTAAGAAAGCTTATAATTTAAATTAAGAAAAATGGAGGGAAAATTAAAGTCATGCTTATTTGAAAAAATCAACATTAATCTAACAAAAATCAAAGCTTTAAAAAGGAAGATTTTATAAAACTTTTAAAAACTTAGAAATTGATCTAAATAACTTAACAACTTAAAAGCATAAGTTCAAAAGATAGAAAGCTATCAAATGAAAATGGAAGTTTTGAAAATTAAATTAGCAACTAAACTATGATCCAAGCATCAACACAAGATTAAAAGGAATAACATGAAATTAAAACTATATTATAGAAAGATATTACCAAGAGTATGATCCACAAAAGCTTAAAATGGAAAGCTTGAAAGCTTCTTTACAAAAGAAATCTAAACCAAAGCTTGAACAACTAGCTAATTAAGATCTAACACCTAACTAAGGTAAAGCTAATGAACTAACTAATTTCTAGGATTTTAATTGATCAAAATGAAAAGGGAAATTTTTTGTCTGGTTGAAGGAGCTTCCTTGGAGAAGAAAGGAACCTCAGTTGCAAGTTGCCTCTGAATGAAATGACGTCTCCTGATTAATACATCTCATAGGGGCAAAAATGTCCAAAAGTGGCAAAAAATCTGCTTTTCAGTCGATCGGCTGTAAAGCAGTCGATCGACTGGCAGTCGATCGGTCAAGTCGCCTGTCGATCGACTGCGCTGTCAAAATGGCCAAAAGTCCCTGTAATCCAGTCGATCTCGGGGGATTCCAGTCGATCGACTGCAGTGTCAAAAATGGCCAAAAGCCCTGGAATCCAGTCAATTTTGGAGTTCCAGTCGATCGACTAGAAGGGCAGTCGATCGACTGAACTCCAGTCGATCGACTAGAAGGGCAGTCGATCGACTGAACTCCAGTCGGTCGACTGGATTGCTGCACCTGGCTCGATTCCTCGTTCTTTTCACGTCCGTCGGTTTATCGAACCTCGTCCGTTGCGCTTCCTTTCTTGTCTGTCCATTCCCGAGTCGAGTAAAAATGATCCCAAACAAGCGCAGGTCCCGCTTGGACGTCCTACGGCCAAGAGAAAAACAAAATAGTGAAAAACTACGAAAACTAATAATAAAACGTACAAAAATATGAAAACCTAGAAATAACGAAAAACGGCCAACTCGACAACTAAAACACCTAAAAGCAAGAAAAACACACGCAACGTGATACAAAAATGGTAGGAAAAATATGTACAAAAACGTGCAAATCAACCACCCCACACTTAGACGGTTGCTTGTTAAGGAAATTTAGATCGACTCCCGAAACCTAAAAGGACTTAAACAATCCACCAAGTCGGTCTCCCCGTCCTTGCCCCGGCTAAGGTTTATCCACGCTCGAACCGTTAATCGGCTCCCTACTAGCCAAAATCATCTACGCTTCTCTTTAACAAATATATACTAAAAATCGGAAAAAAGGAAAAACGTGCTACTCAACAACTTCAAGGATTTATAATGTATCCTTATTTATTCGTCTCTTTTTTTTATTTTTCTTTTTCTCTTTTTTTTTTTTGGTACTTAAATAGTAAATAAAGATGAAAATACGAAGCTTTCAACGACTCCGATCATTCGTTGCTACTAGCAACTTACAAAATTCCCGATCGAGCACGTGGAGRAATTGACGACTCCAAATTASAAYACAAAAACCTATAGAGAGCGTTTGATGACGAGGGCTAGTCGAGGCACTAGTTCTAAACGAGCAGAAGGATAGCACGAAGCTAAAACCGAACGGAGATCCCAACAAGTTAAACCACCTAAGTCCACTATATCCGATCGAAAATCTAAACTCCCTAACCAAATCATCAAACCGCGTCACTTCGCCAAGGATCCAAGCAATAATAGCACACACGTTACTCAAATTAACACAAGCAAGCATACGACGAAATTAAAAACCTAGGACGAACTCTAACCACCCCACACTTAAAACCTAGCAATGTCCTTATTACGTATTTAAGCTAAGAAAAGAAGTAAAAAGGTGTAGGGAAAATAGAACGCCCCTATGTTCGAGCTTGTGTCGTCGTGGTTGTGCAAAAGTCGTTGCCAGGAGCCGAGGCAAGCAACAAGCTATCTACAAGGTAAGGCAAGGTGGAAATTTTGCACGAAAATAAACTATTTACAAAAACGAAAATCTTTTTGAGTTTTTTGGATTTTCTAATTTGTCTGGATTTTATTTTTCAAATTTGTTTTATATTTTGAGAATATATTCAAAGAAAATGAAATTAAACTATATACAAAAACGAAAGCAATTAAAAGGATTTTTATTATTATTATTATTTATTTATTTTTTATTTTTACAAGAGTCGAGACGAGAAATAAAAGAACATAATCGAAAGATAAACAAAATAACACACAAAAACAATAAACAAATAAAATAAACAAAGGATAATCTAGGAGATTTAACGACGTCTCCTAGGTCGGGCACGGAGGGTCGCGGCCTCGTCTTCCTCCTCCTCCTCCTCATTTTCGCCGTCACCGCCGTCATTGTCGTCGTCCTGACACATCCGACTCTCGACCAAAAGGAGCCAGCTATGGAGGCCGCGGAAAGCTCGGTCGTTTCTTGCCTGCCCCTCATCGAGCCGGTCGAAACGGGTGCTGAGCTGGTCGAAACGGGCAAACACAGCCTGTTGGAAGTCGTTACAACCCATCTCGGGACCCGAGCCGGTGCTCGGACCTCCGTACTGCGAGAATGCCGCTTGGCTCGTGCTCGCTCCATGATGCGCGCCCGAACCGGTGTTCGGGACGTCGCCGGCCTCGCCTCGTTCATTCTTCCGGTGGCATTGGCGTCTAGGATTTGGGTTCGCCGGGTTCGTCGGGGCTCTCGGCATTTTGGACGCCAACTCCATAAGATCGATGCTTGTCATGTTGACCGCCTCGGCCTCAAACCCGAAGTAGCGGGCAAGAACGGTGATCATCGGCCCCATGCCGACTCGGGCGACGCTTCCTCCTCTCATCTTCCGAATCCCTCAAATTTGTCCTCGGATCAACAGGAAAAATGGGACCGGATGTCCATTGCATAGGCACCAAAGCACGTAAAGCTCGTGATGAGTGAGGTTGGTTCTTTCATGTTTGCCCATCAGGACGTGGGCAAAGAATTTGTAAGCCCCAAGCAGTGCCAAATCGCCGATCGCCGAAGTCGAGTAACGATCCCGGGTACCACGTCCGCCCGTGATACTCCCCCAAAACTCATCCGCGTGAAAACCAGGCAACTGCGTGTACGAGTACTGTTGGCAGTCAAGCCCGAGCACCCCTTGATCGATCCGGTGCTCAATTCCCCCAAAACGGACATTAAAACCCCCGTCGTCGTTTTCCTGGAATGTGGTGAAGAACTTGAGCACTAGCTCCCGATAATCCGGTGCCCGGAAAGACGCGAACATTCGGCCTTTCATCGCGTCGATGTAATGGAGTAGTCGGGTGCCGAACCTGTCAACGACCCCGTTCGCCACCCATTCGTCCAAACGCTCGATATTGATAAAGCGTGGGGTAGCGAAATGTCGCTGGGATAGATTTTGAAAAAGCTCCCCCTCGTATGTGGAGTAGACCGGGAAGGGGGCATCGTAAGTTCCGGCGATATCGGGGTATTGGGGAAGGTTGAAAATTTCATCATCGGAGTGGCCATCCATGGTAAAAGAGGGGAAAGTATGAACGAAATTGGACGGATTTTATAGTGGAGGGCTCTAAGAATCGAAAGGAACGGACGAGAATGGAAGAATGGGAAAAATTCAAACCAAGCGTTCACTTGGGCATTTCGTCGAACACTTGGTGGGCAAGATTTTTGAGTATGGAAATATATGAAATTGGCTCCCGAATCCTACCCAAAAATGCAATCAACAATCACAAACATTCCCAAGAAATTGGTTCAAGCGAATTACCTCGAAGAATCGGTTCGAAAGTGGAACGAAAAATCGAGCTTATCCCAAGGAGAGTTTTGAATTTGGAGAGGAGAAGAAAAATGAAACCACCCGCGTAACTGCCCCGTTCGATCGACTAAAGTCATTTTCCCCCTCTTTTTTTATTTTTCTGTTTTTCTCTCTCTCTCTTTTTTTTTTTATATTTGCAGCCTCCCCCCCTTTTATTTTTTTCCTTCTCGGTCGATATGTGTGGTTGGGGGAGGAAGATCGACTGCTGTTATATAGAATCGCAGGTCTCTGGGCAGTTTGGGTAGTCGATCGACTGCCGACAGTCGATCGACTGATGTTGTCAAACCTTGAAAATTTCTGGAATCCAGTCGATTTGAATCTGTTCGTCGATCGACTGCCAGTCGATCGACTGGATGTCGATCAGCAATAAACCAGTCGATCGACTGCTCTTGCAAAAAGCTTGAAAATTTCTGGAATCCAGTCGATTTCAACTCGTCAGTCGATTGTGCAGTCGATCGACTGCATTCCAGTCGATCGACTAGATATGCAGTCGATCGACTGCATTCCAGCAGCCAACCTTCATTTTTGATCCTCTTTTCTCCCAAGACTCCAGGACTTGAACCTACACAAACCCAAAAACTCAAATTCTACACTACTAAAGGCTAGAATGTACACAAACTTAAAAGAAAAACAAGAAAGGGTTAGAAGGTCGTGGGAGGCGTTTTGTTAACGTCGTTCGCTCGACGACCCTGGTTTGACGATCAAGACCCCGTCGGGGGCAAGTCACTCAGGCTCTCCTCCTCTACGATCATAGGCTTGAGAGATTTTATTTGCAACACGCTATGCCGGTAAGGTTTGACTCGAGTGCCATTCACTTGAAATCGTTCGTCCGTCTTTGGATCGATTAACGTCACGGCTCAAAAGGGGGATATCTTCTCGATTTTGAACGGCCCGCTCCATTTGGACATAAGCTTCCCAGGAAACATGGCCAGACGAGTGTTATAAAGGAGTACTTGCATTCCCTCCTCCAACTCTTTCGGTACGAGCTTCTTATCGTGGAGCAGCTTTGTTTTCTCCTTGTACAGACGGGGGTTATCAAACGCCTCGTTTCGTAATTGTTTGAGCTCCTCCAGTTGGAGTTTTCTCCCCTCTCCGGCCTGCTTCAAATCAAAGTTACACGCTCGGATTGCCCACCACGCTCTATGCTCCATTTCCACCGGTAGATGGCACGACTTTCCATACACCAGACGATAGGGACTCATTCCAATAACCGTCTTATAGGCCGTACGGACGGCCCACAAGGCATCGGTGAGCTTTGTTGACCAGTCCTTCCGGTTTGGTTGCACAGTGTTCTCGAGAATGTTTTTGATTTGACGATTACTCGTCTCGACTTGCCCGGCTGTTTGCGGATGGTAAGGAGTAGAAACCTTGTCCACGACTCCATAGTTCTTCAACACTCGTTCAAGTAGTTTGTTGTTAAAATGCTTGCCACCATCGCTGATTAGCACCCTCGGAACTCCGAATCGGCTGAATATGTTGCTCCAAACAAACTTTACTACTGTCTCGCCATCATTTATCCTTGCCGGGATTGCTTCTATCCATTTAGAGACGTAATCCACCGCGACCAATATGTATTCGTACTCATGAGACTTCGGGAAGGGACCCATGAAATCGATCCCCCAGACATCAAAGATCTCGACGGCCAAGTTATACGTCATCGGCATCTCATTCCGCTTTCCGATACTACCCGTTCGTTGGTGTAACACCCATGCATAAATTGCATATTTTCATATTTATATTTTTATTTATCATTGTGAATTAGAAATATGATCCTAGTCCCAAGCTCGTCGCCATAAACGAATTTTCTATTTTAYTTTTAAAGAATCTAAGAATTRTATTTAAAACGAATATATAGTTCGTTTTCAAATAAAATTATATTAAAAACCTTTAAGAAACTATTATCATTATTTAGTAATTTGTTTATTTATTTACTTAAATTATAATTCTCGACTTCTAAGAAATTATTATAATTATTTAGTATTTTAGTTATTCAATTATTTATTTAAATTACTAACGAGTCGTCTACGAAATTATTCGGTTAATCTATTGGGTCGTTATTAATTATTTTCGATTTTTGGACTTCAAGCAAGCCCTTTAACTAATCCAATGTCAAGCCCAAGCCCACCAACTCTATCATTTCAAAATAAACTTTGTCTTGGAGTATAAAGAAATATCAACCTTATCCACCTATCCCTATTTTTCTTGACATTGTTTCTACACCACACACAACTAAACCATTTCCAACTTTCAGCTTTGCTTTTCACAACCACAAGCAATCAGGTAACTTAATTCTTGTTTAATTTCTAAAAATTTCAAAACAACAAACTTTCATCAGCAAATTCAACCCCAACCAAACAACCAGTCGTTAGCACACCAAGCGTATTTCTACGTGGCCATGAAGTTCAAGGATCTGTATGCGAGTCTCACGGGCCGGAAGGATTTCAGCCCCGTCCGGCCCCACAACAACAACCGTGCTTTCCCGACTGTTTTCAGGCCCGAATGCCAACCCGAAACATCTCCACCATGACCGCCACCCCTCTCAGCCGTGCCCAGCCACAGTTTTCGAAAAAGAAGCCACAAAATTTTCCGGCCAAACTTCCACCACAGCCACCCTGTCGGAAACCCCAACACCACCGTCCAAACCATCACCACCACAATCGCCGGTTTTAGCCCTACACCATCGTGGATTCACCGCCGCCGTTCGCCGGATTTGAAGGGGAGGAACTCGACCGGCCGATTTCTAAAATTTGGGGTAGGAGAAGGTCCGCACGTTAGTACCCAAAGCCCGACAGCCCCCACGCCCTACTGTTGCCGTCGCTCTGCCGAACGCCACCTGTCGGAACCGCCGTCACAGCTTGCCAACTCAGCCCAGCAACCCCACGCAGCCGTTGCTGTCGCCGCTAGGCCGTTGCCCTGCCAGCTCTCCACCAGCCGCCGTACGGTCAAAGGGGGAGGAGAAGAGAATTGGCGTCGCCTGCGTCCAATCAGCCGAGGAGTACCGCCGCCTTGCAGACYTTYTCGTRGCCGCCACCGTCAATTCGCCGGCGCTGCACCGAGTATCGCCGCTGTTGCTGGCCGAATTCTGAATCGTAGAAGAAAGGAGAGGAAGGAAGTAGGGCAGACGGGATTTTAAAGGAGAAATGGGATTTATGGGGATGATGGCGATTTAGGGCTGGGATTTTGGATTTAATACCCAGCCCATCTTTCCAGAATGTCAATTTAACCCCCAACCTTTCTAGCCCATTTCAATTTGACCCCTAAGTTTCCAATTTTGTTCAATTGAATCCCCAATTTATCCAAAACCCCAATTGAGTCCCCAATTGAGCCCCCAATTGATCAAAAACCCTCAATTCCGACCCTCCGACTTTTCGAAACTTCGATCCAAACCCAATAAAACTTATTAAATTTCAATTGAGATCATTATTATTTAATTTAGTATTATATTTTGTATTTTAATAAATAAATAAATATATTATATATTAATATTTAAAAATTATTTAATTATATATATACTAATTAAGTATATTTTTCAAATGATTAGGTGACGAGGAAATCGGGACATAGGAATCAACCACGTGCATTCACTCGATTTTATTTCACGACTTTATTTCGAGGTAGGGACCACCGACTTGTCTTATGTTAAATTCTATGTGCTKAAATCTATGTGCAATGTTTATCATGAAATTCTATGTTTATAAATTAATATAGCCGTGGACCGCAAAAGTTGTCCGTGACCGGGGAAAAGGGTCATTGGGTTTATCCCAGCGTGCTATATCCAATGATTAAAACCAGGGGCCTTAAGTGCCTATGACCGGGGAAAAGGGTCATCGGGGAAGCCTATGACCGGGGAAAAAGGGTTATAGGGGAAACCCGCCGCGTTTTAGCTGCAGTCAACTGTCTTCCAAAGTAAAATTACGAATTCTATGGTTAATTGTGCTATTTCTGAGTTTGTATAATTTTGCATGAGGTATGTCGGTGTAACTATTGAGTACGTTGAACTCATCCCAAATCAACGATGTTTTTCTTTTCAGGTACAAACGAGAATATCGAGTGAAATGGGAAACGAGGAAGGAATAGGGATACTCGTTATCCATTTTGTTTTTGTATGTTCTTGAAAGAATGTGGAACTAGAGTACTTTAGCTATCGTTTTCCACTGATAGCAATTTGTTTTTATTGTTTTAAATATTCCGCTGCGTAAACTTGATCATTTTGAAATTATGAATTTTTATAATGTTATTGTTATGAAACTCGACATTTATTTGTGACGCCAAGATTTCTTGAATTATTTAAAATGTAAACCTAAATCGGGGCGTTACAAAAGGTGGTATCAGAGCCGAAGTTTTGTTTGGTTCTGTAGACTCGACCTGTTTTTGAAAAAAAAATTATAAAATAAAGAATTTAATTACTTAATGGTTTCCATTCCTCCTCGTTGAACATTCGCCGATATTCTCAAGGTACAAAATTCATTACAAGTATTCAATTGCTCATTTACTTCCATGTTATTTCATGATTGCATTCTATTGGGTGTATTGGTTGATTTTGGATATGATTGTGTTGTATTGGGAATGGTTGTTGATGCTATGGGTATGATTGCTCTCCAAGGAATGGAGACTTTCATTAGTTGCGACTTTTAGAGGTAGATACGGTGGGGTCATTTTGTTGATCAAACATCGCTTGTGGCGCTTAGACGAGGAAGAAACACCCAAGGAAAACCGTGAAGAGGTTTCCAAAGGGAAGGAGAAGGGGGAATACTTGGTGGCGTGTCAACAATGTTACGACGTATATTAAGAGTTATACCTCGTAAATTAATCAAGTAAATATTTTTGATGACATTAGGATATGGCGTCAAATCGAGGAAGAAGAATCGGGAACAGGGCTAATGAAGAAAGTCCGACCCAGTTTAACCAAACGACTGTTGAGGCCATGGACACGATCTTCACCAACTTTTTCCAGCGTCTCCAAGATAACGGTTTGGGGAATGGAGGCAACAACTCAAGGGCAGTGGAACAATTCCGCCTCTATCGACCGCCCACCTTCAATGGGAGAGATGGACCTGATGCAGTGGAAGAGTGGTTCTGAGCGCTCGAAAGAATCTTTCGGATGATAGCTTGTGACGACATGCAGAAGGTCACATGCGCTACTTTCCAGCTAACCGAGGATGCTGATCACTGGTGGGAAGGCTATTGGAGGAACTGTTCAGAGGCAGAACGAGATGCTTTCACTTGGAACGAGTTCAAGATGGTGGTCATAGATAAGTTTTTCCCACGTTCCTATCGCGACCAAAAGGAGACCGAGTTCCTGAATCTCAAARAAYGGAGCTTGACGGTCACTGAGTACGAGAGGAGGTTTAACCAGTTGAGCCGTTTCGCTACGCACCTGGTGGACAACGATTTGAAGAAATCGTTGAGGTTCAAGAGAGGATTGAGGTCCCAACTAGCCGGTATCTTATCAGCATAAGGTGACCTTCCCTACTCGGAGATGGTCAAAAGAGCTCAGGACGTAGAGGCAAGTCTTGGAGTGGATGAAGTGAATCCCAAACCCACAACATTGGTAGAAAAGAGGAAGTGGGTAGGAGGAAGTTCCAACCAAAGCAAACAACAGAAAACTGACGGCGGGAACAGACAACAGGGAATGGACAACAAACCCACATGCCGAAGTTGCGGCAAGAGACATTTTGGAGAATGCCTTCTGAGGCAAGGAAAGTGTTACCGCTGCCATCAGAGTGGACATACAGCACCCTTCTGCACTGTGTTCGGTCAACAACAACAAGGCGGTGGAGTGCCAAGGCTTGGACCGGCTACTGGAGGAAATGCTCGAATGTATGCCATGGCACGCAATGAGGCTGAAGAGAATCCTGGAGTTATAACAGGTATGTTAACCGTCTCAGGAATTCCTGCTTTTGTGCTTTTTGATACGGGTGCTTCGCATTCTTTTGTGTCGAAGAAATTTCATAATTTAACTGAAGTTAAGAGCACTAGAGTAGAGGAACCCTTAGAAGTTGGTTTACCATCTGGGAATGTGTTGATCACGAACTTGATGGACAAGGAAGTGAAGGTCGATGTAGGAGGAAAGGATCTCGAGGCTGACTTGTATGTGATCGAAATGAGAGATTTTGACTTGATATTAGGAATGGACTGGCTCACGAAGTATCAGGCAAAGATACAATGTCAAGAAAGAGAAATAACTTTCAAACTCACAGAAGGTGAAGAGATCAAGTTCTATGGAGCCAAGACCAAGACGGTGCCACAAGTGATAACGGCAATGAAGGCCATGAAGCTGTTGAAGAAAGGGAGATGTCAAGGTTTCCTAGTGAACTTAGTGAGCAATCCAGCGGTCGAGGTGACACCGCACGAAGTGCCCATCGTTCGAGATTTTCAGGACGTCTTTCCAGAAGAGTTACCAGGATTACCGCCCAGTCGTCAAGTCGAGTTCACAATTGATTTGACACCAGGGGTAGCGCCTATATCAAAGGCACCTTACAGGATGGCACCGAAGGAACTACAAGAACTAAAGGCACAAATCCAAGAGTTGTTGGATTTAGGTTTTGTCCGACCGAGCGTGTCACCGTGGGGAGCACCAGTCCTCTTTGTTAAGAAGAAAGATGGGTCAATGAGAATGTGTATCGATTATAGAGAACTTAATTGACTCACCATAAAGAACAAGTACTCGTTACCTCGAATCGAAGACTTATTCGATCAATTGAAAGGAGCAAGCGTTTTCTCCAAGATCGACTTAAGGTCGGGGTATCATCAATTGAAGATAAAAGAGAGTGACATTCCGAAGACTGCTTTCAGAATGAGATATGGACACTACGAGTTCGTGGTGATGCCTTTTGGGCTAAGCAATGCTCCAGCAGTGTTCATGGATTTGATGAATAGGGTTTTCCACCCCTACTTGGATAAGTTCGTCATAGTTTTCATCGACGACATCTTGATTTATTCGAAGAATCGAGAAGAGCATGAAGAACACTTACGAATAGTGTTGGGAACACTACGCGAGGAGAAGTTGTATGCGAAGTTTAGTAAGTGTGAGTTTTGGATGGACCGAGTAGTGTTCCTTGGTCATATCGTCACTGCTCAAGAAATAGAAGTGGATCCACCTAAGGTTGAAGCTATTAATAGATGGGCCACCCCCACGAATGCGAGTGAAGTTCGCAGTTTTCTGGGTCTAGCAGGCTACTATCGAAGATTTATCAAAGGATTTTCTAAGATAGCTGCCGATGACTCGACTTACGAGAAAAGGGGAGAAGTTCGTTTGGAGCTTGAAGTGCGAGGAGAGTTTTCAAGAACTGAAGAAAAAGCTCACTACCGCACCCGTCTTGACAATTCCCGACCCAACGAAGGAATTCGTTATTTACAGCGATGCGTCGAAACAAGGTTTAGGTTGTGTCTTGATGCAACATGGGAAAGTAGTGGCTTATGCGTCACGACAACTCAAAACCCATGAGACGAACTACCCTACGCATGATTTAGAACTTGCAGCTGTAGTTCATGCTTTGAAGATCTGGAGACACTACTTGTATGGAGGCAAGTGCGAGATCTTTACCGACCATAAGAGCTTGAAGTATTTGTTCACTCAGAAGGAGCTGAATATGCGTCAAAGAAGATGGTTGGAATTGGTTAAAGATTATGACTGCACCATTAACTACCATCCAGGGAAGGCGAACGTGGTAGCTGATGCGTTGAGTCGTAAAGGAGGA
>BMAC01000087.1:528428-545630 GCA_014905375.1 Phtheirospermum japonicum | reverse complement strand
TTAATATAGCCGTGGACCGCAAAAGTTGTCCGTGACCGGGGAAAAGGGTCATTGGGTTTATCCCAGCGTGCTATATCCAATGATTAAAACCAGGGGCCTTAAGTGCCTATGACCGGGGAAAAGGGTCATCGGGGAAGCCTATGACCGGGGAAAAGGGTTATAGGGGAAACCCGCCGCGTTTTAGCTGCAGTCAACTGTCTTCCAAAGTAAAATTATGAATTGTATGGTTAATTATGCTATTTCTGAGTTTGTATAATTTTGCATGAGGTATGTCGGTGTAACTATTGAGTACGTTGAACTCATCCCAAATCAACGTTGTTTTTCTTTCAGGTACAAATGAGAATATCGAGTGAATGGGAAACGAGGAAGGAATAGGGATACTCGTTATCCGTTTTGTTTTTGTATGTTCTTGAAAGAATGTGGAACTAGAGTACTTTAGCTATCGTTTTCCACTGATAGCAATTTGTTTTTATTGTTTTAAATATTCCGCTGCGTAAACTTGATCATTTTGAAATTATGAATTTTTATAATGTTATTATTATGAAACTCGACATTTATTTGTGACGCCAAGATTTCTTAAGTTATTTAAAATGTAAACCTAAATCGGGGCGTTACAGTTGGCATCGATCGCACCTTTGACAATGCTCGTGAGCATCCTTGAAAAGAGTAGGCAAATAGAAACCCGACTGGAGAACTTTGTAAGCGGTCTATTGGCCACCGAAATGCCCTCCGACTAGATGATCATGGCAATGAGTCAATATCTCCTCTTTTTCCTCTTCCGAAATGCACCTCCTCAAAACAACATCCTTCCCGATTTTGAACATAAGAGGATCATCCCAATAATAACCTCGATACGTGGCAAGAAACCTCCTCCTCTCGTGATGAGACAGGTCCGGACGGAGCACCCCGCTAGCAAGGTAGTTAGCAATATTGGCGTACCATGGTGTGACGGACACACCGAAGAGGTTCTCGTGAGCTTGGTTTTCTCCGATAAGTGGGGACTCTTCCTCTCTATTCCCGACCTCCAAACGAGAGAGGTGGTCGGCTTGGACGTCCTACGACAAAGAGAAAAACGAAATAGTGAAAAACTACAAAAACTAATAATAAAATGTACAAAAATACGAAAACCTAGAAATAACAAAAAATGGCCAACTCGACTCCTAAAACACCTAAAAGCAAGAAAAACACACGCAACGTGATACAAAAATGGTAGGAAAAATATGTACAAAAATGTGCAAATCAGTAGCCATAAGTGGATCGCCAAGTATCTAGGCAACGAGCCCAATTAACATCGAAATAACCCAAAAGTGTAGATGGTCCACGAGAGAAATCAAGGCCAAAACTAATAGTGCATTTAATATATCGAAGTATGCTCTTCACAGGTCGGAAGTGATCGGTAGTTGGGTTTGCTTGAAACTGACTAACTATATTAATGCCAAAAGAAAGATCTGAGAGAGTGCTAGTGAGGTACTTAAGAGCACCAACCAGAGAACAGTACAAGGTAGGATATAGATAGGGGTCACCATCAATGTGAAGAAGCTATTCAGTTGCCAGTGGAGTTGAAATAGGTTTTGAATCAAGCAAATCGGCTAGAATGAGAATGTCACAGGCATACTTAGATTTCCCCATGAATAAGCCAAAAGATGTGTAGGTAACCTCAAGGCCAAGAAAGTAATTCAAGTGACCAAGATCTTTGATGGTAAACTCCTTGCGTATTCGGGCAATAAGGTGGGTAGAAAAAGACGAGTCATTACTAGTGATGATGATGTTATCGACATAGACTAAGAGATAGAGCAAAATGTGGTTATGGGGGAAGATGAATAGGGAAATACCAGACTTACTTTCCATAAACCCCAAGCTGATAAGAAAATCACAAAAATGCTGGAGCCAAGCACGAGGAGCCTACTTGAGACCGTAAATCGCCTTATTAAGGCGATAGATAGTGTTATTAATGAACCGAACGTTCACAAACAAAATCTCATTCAAGATCATTTGAACTCATTTAAGCCTCATTTGTTTAATAATTGAGTCAAGTTCGAACAGAAAATTAGGCTCATTTAATAATCGAATGAACACAAGCATGTTTGCAAACATTATCGAACGTTCACAAATATACCTATATATATTTATTTATTTTTAATTATTATGTTTTATTTTGACAAAAAAGAAATTTAATGAGAAGCATTGTTCAAACAATTCAAACTCGATCTAATCGAAAAAATTAAAGTGTCATTAAATTAAACGAGTTGAACTCGAACAAACTCGAACTACACAAAAATCTAATCGAAAGAACACGAACACAAATTTTTGCTTCAATATTAAAAGAACGAACTCAAATATTATTTGAGTATCTGAACTCGAGCTAAATTCCTTAGGCTTGGTTCATTAATAGCACTAGCGTTAAACATAGGATGGGTCGACCGGATACTCCATAAAGATAGGCTTGCTATGATGAGCATGAAGAAATGAATTATTTACGTCAAGCTGATGCAAAGACCAATTACTTATAATGACAAGAAAAATAATAACTCGAATAGTGGAAGCTTTGAAAATAGGACTAAACGTGTGATCATAATCAAATCCAGGAAGCTGAGTAAAACCCTGAGCCCAAGCCAAGCATTGTGGTGACCAATAGAACAATTGGCAAGAAGCTTTGTTCAGAACACCCATTTGGAGCCAATAACATATTTGTACTAGAACGAGGGAAGAGATCCCAAGTGTGATCAGAATGTAGAGCGCAAAGCACATCATATATAGCACAAACCCAGTAAGTAGACTTGACAGCAGATTTGAACCCCTTAGGATAATTAGCCGAGTGGAGCGAAGAGAGCAGAGCGCTGGGAGCTAAAAAGATTACAGAATGAGGATACTTGGTCTCGAATGCCATCTTGAGCATGAGTGAGCATAGAATAGATTCAAGCCAAAGGCGTCGGAGCCGGTGGTGGAGAAGGCGGTGAGCCATGAGGAGAGAATCGGAGCAGTGGGAGCAGGCACAAAAAATGACGTAATAGGCAACTTATCTTCAAAATAAGAAGTGGAAGGCGTAGTTCAAATGGATGGTATATGCGTCAATGCGATAGAAGGTAGAGCCGGATACTGATTTGAAAAACTAGAGAATTTAAGCTCGTGAGATGATGAAGATGAAGCGGAGCTACTAAAGGGAAAGTAGTGTCCATCGATCTGTGCATGATGACTCGCGTAGATCCAAAAGTAGTAGGATCGAAATAGAAAAAACCTTTATGGCAAGCACTATAACCCATGAAAACACAAGGATTTGAACGTGGAGATAGTTTGTGTGCGACAACATCACAAATGCATGAAAGAACACGACATTCGAATGTCTAAATATTATTAAAGGAGGGCAAAGAGGAAAATAAACAATCATATGGGGATTTATTATTCAACACTAATGATAGCAGCCTATTAATAATATAAATAGCAGTGCAAAAAGCCTCAAACCAATACTTCAACAATACAGAGGCGTGAAAAAAGTATAGATAGCCCAGTTTCAATAATATGATGATGTTTCCTCTTAGGCCTGCCATTTTGAGATGGTGTATATGGACATGAAATAGTATGAATGATGCCACTGTGAAGAAATTGATCTTGCAGTCGTAAATTAGTAAATTCTATGCCACCATCAGATTGAAAGCACTTAATAGAGCAGAAAAAATTAATTTTCCACCAAAGTCTTAAAGTTAACAAATGCATCATAAAAATCTAATTTTAAATTCAAGGGATTAAACCATGAATAGCGAGAGAAGTCATCAAAAAAAAAAATAACGTAATATTGAAAACCATCGCATGACTTAATGGGAGAGGGACTCCATAAATCACAATGAATAATGTCCAATACATGACTAACATATTTTGCATTAGTGACATAAGATAAATGCTTGCGCTTAGCCAGCTGACAAGACGAGCAAGTAGTAAAGGTTGGTAAAAAGAAGTGACCGAAAAAACCCCCAAATTATTTAATAATTTAATAACATCAAAATGAACATGTCCTAATCGACGATGTCATAAATCAAACGAACATGTCACTCTATGAGACTTTTTAAGTATCCATAAGAGTCGTATGCCCCCGTTCAAGTACGTATAATTCATTTTCACATCTGCCCCGAGCCACAGGGACCCCAATGATCTGATGTTAAATTTTAAACGTAGTGAACACAACATTTACTGAGAAATCTTTGGGAGCTTTCCAAAAGATTATAAATTCTTAATAATGTGAGGAACAATTAATACATCCAAAAGGGATATATCCCAAGGTATAGTAAGAGAACCAATGCGAGAAATAGGCAAAGAACTACCATTTTTGACCACAACGGTGTTATTTGTGGAATAATAAGTGGATGGGTCCAGCGAACCGGAGGAATTTTCCATGTGGGCCGTAGCATCGGTATCAACATACGAATGGAATTTCGAAGAAGGGGTTAGTGAGCAGCCCACTTGAAATGCCTCTGTAAGATTAGCTTGAGAGGCACCCTGGACATAGCGTTCAGGGTATTAAGTGGCGTGCTAACTGGTGCGACCACAAATCTAGCAAGTTGGCTGATACTTGCTATGACCACCACTGCCATTGGATCTCTGGGAAGAACCACAACAAACATTGTTATTGCTAGTGCTGTTATTACCAGAACTACGGCCAGAAAACTGATTCTGCGAATTTTGATAACCACTGGGATGTTGTGTCTGATTGTGCATGAGAAAGGCCTGAGCAGGAGCAGGGGGAATCGGTGAGTGTTCTAGTGATCGAGTAAAAGAATCTTGAGACTCTGCCTTAGACAACAATTCTGGAAGAGTGGGAAGAGGAACTAGGTTGATTTGGGTGGGAAAACCAAGAGATTCTGGCCCCAAATCACGGAGAAACCAATGAGATTTATTCGTATTATTGATGACACAGTCAAGGATGAGCAATTGAACACAAGCCCTTAAAGGTTGTACCATATTTGGAGACGGTTCTAGAACCCTTTTTTGATGAACTGGAGTTCATCCTTGAGCCTGAGTTCTCAAGCTTTTGAGTGTTGATTGAAAGTTGTCACGCGGGTGGACCAAACATCGGTGGAAGTGGAACAACCAATGAAAAATGCCATTGCTTCCTTGGTCAGAGTGGAGGCGAGAAACACTCGAACAATATGGTCATTGGAGAAATAGCCGACGTATATAGGATTGAGAGTAGAGACACCATCGGAGATGAACGTGCGCGGATGGGTAAGAGAAGTGCCGTCAACAAAGGGCAGAAGTTTCTGTGTAAAAAGGAGGGGATAAACCTACCCATGCCACACAAGATAAAAGAGGACGTGAGTTGATGGACATGAGGTTTATCATCGCCTGAAGAGAGAGGGTGGTATTAAAGACAAAGGTAGGGGCGATCGGTAAACGAGGAGAGAAGAGAAAAAATAAAGAAAGCATGAGATGGGTGAGAAAAATTGAGATTAGAGTTTCAGCGTGTTAACCTACTAATACCATGTGAATAAGATTAATTCACCTCAACTGAGGATTTGATGTGTTACTTACACTATCACAAAGGATACAAGTCAACTTATATACAAAGAAACCAAGTCCTCGTAATAAGGAGTGAGATATCTACTACAATATATATACACAAGAATAGTATTATTGACTAAGACTTAATAGAAATGTTTTGCTTTTTTTTTTTTAAAAAAAATAAAGCATGTAAGCTCTTTAATTTTCATTTTATTTTGATATATAGCCATATATGATTTCAATAGGTGGAATTACTTTGAAAATCATAGCTAAATTGAAATGTTCATAGCAAGAAACGCTCAATAAAGTGTTGAATGTTCAAAAAATATTGAATGTATTAATGTGATGCTTTTGTGTCAAATGCACTTTAATATATAATAGGCACAACAACTATTAAAAAGAAAAACAAACAACATTAGCAGATGAAGCTCACAAATCTAAACGCAGACAAAATTCAAAATCTTACCTTGGTGGAAGTTAACAAGTTAAAAAACTTGGTAATCATGTTTTGGAAGTTGAGATCTTCAAGGAAAAAGTGCAAGTGATTCCTTATTAATCATTTATCTGATTTGGGGTTGCCATCCAAGTTTCAATGGCAACATTTTCCCCCCGGACTTGGAGACCATGATTTTGGTTTCTTATAACAAAAGTCAAGGACAATTTATCTATCATGTTAAACTATATATATATATATATATATATATATATATATATATATATATATATATATAATATTATTATGTTAGCAGAAAAATTATTTGATTTTATGAATATGTACAAAATATATTCATATGAGACTAAAAATAAAAAAATTACCCGTGCATCGCATCGGCCAAATACGAGTTATTTAGAAATTAATCACAATTTATTATATTTTATAAAACATTAATATTATGGAATATTTATTTAATTATTCTTATGGAGATTAGAATGGAACAAAGTGTTTCATTCATCGCAGTCCACCCGAGCCTCCATACACAGATTTGACTTTGTTTCGATAGTTTTTTTATATTGTATAATTCTTATTTTTCAAATTTATAAAACAACTCTTTAGATATTATCACTTTATTATATTTTTATAGAATAATAATATTATAGAATATTTAATTATTATTTTTATATTCATCTAACTTACTTTATAATTTTTAAAGGCTTGTATTATTATTTTATAGTATTTTTAAGTTTTTTTTCCATAAAATTGATTAACTAATTAGATAGATTTTTAAAATAGTTTATTATAAGTTTATCTGATATCAAGTTTTGAGATTTATTTAGTATTATATTATAATATTAATATTTTATTTAAAAAGTCTTTTAACTAATTTTGTGGCCTGACACCTCATTTTTTTTAATACTTCATATCATTTTATTTTAAATTAATTTATAACATTTCATTTTTTCAGATATATGAAATAATTTTTGAGAAGTTAATAAAACTTTATTATGTATTTATAGAATAATAAACATTATTTAACTATAATAGAGTTAAGTCTTATATTTATAAAAGGACGACCGGATTAAAATAAATGGGAGTATTATTTAGAATATAAGATATATTGCTACAATGTCATACTAAAAGGTAGAGTTGGCCCAATGGTAGTGTGTGTACCTATGAAACCAAAATGAATTGGATCAATACAGCTAGTATAATATATATAAATATTTATATATATGTGTGTGTGTGTGTGTATAATCATGTAATAATATAAAGTTTTTTGACGCATTTAACTTAATTTGTGGCAATTGATTCTCCAACTAAAAAACAAATAATATCTGATGAAAAGTATGAAATCATATTATCATTGTCATCTCACTTAGGAAATTAAGAAAAAAAATATGAAATCATATTAAAATTTATCAAACTTAACACTCATATTAAATTCAATAACATTAAATAAATAATTGATATTAATATAAAACAATATCTTTCAAAATAGAAAATAAAAAAAAATATAATTACATAAATAATAAATATAAGTTACTATAAATAGTAAGAAAAATGAGAGAGAAATTTGAAAAATCTATTTTGAATGATTAGCATTTATATATATATATATAAAGATTATATGTATTATATCACACCTCACACCTATATACTAAATGAAAAGATTTCTATCTTATGTGTCTGCTTAGGAAGTTTCAGGATGACGTGTAATTTCTTGATGGTTCAGACGCTTAATTGGTGAATTTTGGTGGTTTGGAGGCTTACCAAAATTCATCCTAATTATAAGAGTGTAGGAATTCTAATATAAAAACAAATATTATAATATATCGAAGTTCTATATTTATAGGAATTACATAATTTTAGAAATAATTATTATATTATAAATTTATTATAATATATTAAGATTTCCATGATTTTAGAAATTATTGACATACATAATTATTATAATATATTAGAAGTAACAAATTTAGAAATTATTACTTATTACAAAACTGTATTATAATATATTAATCTATAAAAGTAAAGTAAGAGTTATCTGCAATAATATGAATATTTAACTAAATACTAGTAATGAGTTTAATCTAAACAATCTATACAACATTATATAATAATTATTATTAATTATTTAATATTTATTATACATCAGCACAATGCGACACGGGTTGAGAGTGTGACATCTTTTAAGTAATTCAAAATACGTAACCAATAATTATTAATGATTTTGATCCAAATATAAAATATAAAATAATATAATAAAAATTAATTAATTAATAGAGATTAGACATGGGTTTAGAATGTGACATATTTAAAAAAAATTTAATTATGTAAATAAAGTTATTAATAATTTTAAAAAAATTAAAATAAAAAATTACTTAATAATTATAATAATTAGCAAATAGATTAGAAGTGTAAAAGGCATGGTTAGAATACATCATTTGGTTTTTTTTAGATTTAAAAATTTATAATTATCAAAATTATTTTATTTATATTTTATCTTTTTAATAAACCTCGTGCAATACACGGGTGTGAATCTAGTGTGTGTGTGTGTATATATATATATATATATATATATATATATATATATATATATATATATATATATATATAGGATTAGGATCATGTGGGAACCAATCTCCTATGTGGGAACTAGGGACCCATATGATCCACTAGATTAATTTTTTTTATGACCAAGATCAACCGAATTAATTATATAATTAATATAATTATATTAATAGAGAAGGTTATATATGTCATTATTCATACTATCATAATTAATCAATTTTTTCCCCAAAAATTATGTACCAGAATCACGTTCATGCCAAATATATTTTCACAATAAAAGGAAGGAAAAATCAATGTTAAACTAGAAACATACAAAAAAATAAGCGTACCATAGGCAGACATTTTTCCTTCTTCGTTTACACAGATCTCGACGGCATGCCATAGGCGATGTTTTTTTTTTCATTATGTACCAATATGCATGAAAGAATTGATTTATACTGGTAAATATCCTCTCTTCCTGCTCTGCTAATAAGCTAAAAGTCGCTTCTTCAGGGGCAGTTCAACTTCTCTTTGAATTATTGGGTTCGGGAATTAGCTATCAGGCCAAGCTCGACTGCATCTCCACACTACACAATCTCGCAGTTTCCACAAAAATCATTCTCTACGACGGCTTAATCTCTCCGATTCAACTCATTTACGACTCCGATAAGTAATCCGACATAGTGGAGAACTCAATCGATTTGCTCGAATCACTCGTTTCTTCGTCGGAGACTGAGTTAAACTAGGTACCAATTAATTTGTTTTAACCCTAAACTTACAATTTTATGTTAAAAGAGGGAAAAAAAATTAATGACCTTTGATCGCGGGCACCAGGTTTTTGAAATTGAAGGGGTGATCGGGATACTTGGTGCGGCAGTGGAAGACGGAACGACGGCATGCAAAGAGCACGCGGTGGTGATTCTGGTGATGATATGCAAAAGCTGCAGTGAGAGATACAGAAGGATGATTCAGTGAAGGGTTAGTGCCAGAGTTGATGTAGCTGAGCGTCGATGGTAATCGGCGGGCTAGAGAGATGGTTAAAGCTCTGCTAATGATGCTTTGCGATGGACCCCGATGATGGTGAATCGTCGCCGTCGTCGGCGCCCAGGACTATTTTGTTCGAAGAGGTTATGAGAAGGATCGACAAAGGGGGACGAGCTGGGAGTTCTATCAGGATGGTGGAGCCTATGATTGCTAATCTTAGGACTTGATTTAGATTAGACATCATGTTATAGGGTTTGGCTTAGACTATACGGTAAACATTGTTGTTGTTTTTCATTTCGCTTCGTCTTTTTGGATTTTCGCATTTTTTAGGTTGCTGTCACTACAAGAAAAACTGGAAATTAGCAACGGATTTTTAGAGACAGATTTTTCCGTTGCTAATAGAGACAGATTAGCCACGGAATAGCAACCGATTTTTTCAAAAATTTTTAAAATTATTATTTTTAAATAATTTAGCAACGGAATAAAAATCCATCTCTAATTAGCAACGGAAGTATGGTCCGTTGCTAATTAGAGACGGAATAGCAACGGAATTTATGTCCGTTTCTAAAAAATTCCCCCATTTTTTTTATTTATTAGTTATAGAAAAGGAATTTATATCCGTTTCTAAATACCTCCCCATTTTATTTTCTACTTATCATTATTAGCAACGGACATGAAATCTGTGGCTAATTACTTTAAGTTTAGAGACGGACATGAAATATGTGGCTAATTACTTTAAGTTTAGAGACGGACATGAAATCCGTGGCTAATTACTTTAAGTTTTAGAGACGGACATGAAATCCGTGGCTAATTACTTTATGTTTTAGAGACGAAAATATGAATCCGTTGCTAATATATCAGATTTAGCAACGAAAAATCAATCGGTTGCTAAATTTTCCCCAAAATTATTATCCTCACCCCTCATTTTCCAATCTCATTTTCATTCATTTCTGCAAACCTCAATTCGGCCGGCGATTTCCACCGAAACTCCCCTCAAAATTCATCGCCCGTTTCTTTAAAGATTCCATTCGCCGGCGATTTCCACCCAAATTCTCRGGTCGTCYTTTTGTATTTTRGGTTTCCGTTCGCAGCAAACGCCCGGTCCGTTTTCCGTTCGCCGCTCGATTTGGTGTTACTTGGTCGCTTTTTTTTAGTGACAACCACCACCGCCGCATCATTCTCCATCTCTCTCCCCTTGATCTGTACATCTTGCGGGGTGGCGGCGATCTGAATTGCTGCCCCTCCCTTTTCTGAGCAGCAGCTTCCTCACGAATTTGTCTCCTCAATGCCGAATTTCGTCCAGTATTAGGTATCCTCATTCCTTTTATGTTCCAATGATAGCCTGTTTATTTTACGATTCTTGTGCTTTACATCTTTTCAGTGATGTATTGTTACATCCAGATTTTTCCCACATCGATCGCCTAAGAACGAGTTCTAAACAATTTTCCCAAGGCGAATTAACAACTTCAAATAATGGCCTGTATCAATTAACCCAAATTGTGGATTCTTAATATGATGATTGGATAACCAATTATTGAGAATGGTCATCCTTTTATGGTATTATTAATACTCTAATCTCATTTTATGTATTCTTCAAATTTATAAGCAGTTTGTTTARGCTTTTGAGGAGTAAGATAATTTTCTTCCAATACAAAGCTTCAATTTTTTGGGGCATCTGGTTCTTAGTTTTTTATTTTTTTCCAAAGTTGTATGGTTTTTCATTTTTTCTTTGGTTTTTTAGAATTTTCTTTTTAATTCTGCATCATTGTTTGCAATATAATTGGTAAATAATTCATCTTGGGTTTTAYCATTTGTCGTATGCTATCATATTGCAAAACTGTGTGAAATAAATCAATTGGGGAATTGTATTAACTAGATAGGTACAACGACTAATCACTTTATGATCATATTCGAGTGTCTTATTATGCGTCATGTCGAATGTTTGCTATTTTTGTGGGTAATCTCGATCACATTTGATCATTTCCCAAAAAAGAAAAATAAGAACTACAGTTTTTTTAAGTTGTAAAGAAAATTATATTAATGTGATTAGGTTGTAGTTTTATATACAACATTATTATTATAACCGGTAATCCTCCTTTTATCGAAGGATTTTTTTAAAATGCTCGTCAATGAATAGAAATCAGGCCCAATTGTAGAGTTCTTATTTCATTATGAAATTGCTTATTTGTGCTTCAATTGTTTTTTGATTATATTTTGCAAATATAGAATTTTTTTTATTAAACCTTTAAGTGAGGTTAGAACCGTAGTCTTGGTTGGAGAAACATGCAAAGGGAAAAGCACACCCGACAATAGTATTATTGGTACAAGGGCATTTAAGTCAATGTGTAGCTCTGCTGGTGTTGCTAACACCTGTGAGTTGCTCAAGACACGGACATATCCTTAATGTGATTAACACTCCTGGTACAATTACTTATTCAATTTTTCTGTTTGAGTTTGTTATGCTTACATTGTTTGTGGCTGTAAAATTCTGCATTCTGACAAAAGGGTTTTATGGTACTGCTCATATGTTAGACATGTTAGCATAGCCAGCCAACTGTTTTCTCCAGGAAACAAAATAAAAATAAAAAMAARAARAAAAAAAGGCATGAATAATATTATTTTCTTGATTTTCTTCGAGCTGATGTTAATGGTGATGATAAATGATGATACCTGGTTGCTCTGTTTTCATGTTTATCAAGACCACTTTCTTGGCTGCTTGTCTCATCTTGAATTATTTGTAAAATCACAATCACCAACATAATTGATCAGCAAGGAGAACTAATTTACAATAGTTTTTTCTTTTCTTTTTTTTTAATTTCAATCAATATTTAGGGAGTGTTTGCATATTTTGGGAATAAAATGATTCTCAGCTTCTAATCTCAAAATTACCATTATTATTATTATTATTATTATTATTATTATTATTATTATTATTATTATTATTATTATTATTATTATAATTGGAGTTCGCAAACACTAACCTCAAGATTTAGCTCAATTACCAACAAAATAAATAGTTATCATTCTAAATTACATTTACTATAATATTTATATTTTTTTGGGGTGCAATTAAGCCAAATAAAATAATTGCTTACTCCAAGGGAGCATTTGTAATAATACTTCAGAAAGGTGTAAAATAGCTGGGGGAGGTTTTTTCTTTTTTTTGTGTGTGTGTGTTGGGGTGTAATTAAGCTAAATGTTAACATGAATTTTCTTATGCCTAATAATTAAGCATAGTCTGCTTACCTGTGACCTCTGCTGCCATCTTAACACAAAGATTGTGTTTAGMTTTTTTTAGATGTTGCTTGTAGAATGAAGATTTAATTTTGAACCTTATTCTGATTTTGGGGTTATATGGTATAGTGAAAGAATAAAAGTTTTGAGTGGTTATTGTTTTGTAGTCAGYGAAATAATAAAGTGAAATTTCATTTATGAGTTTATATTAAATGGCCCCAACTCCAACTCCTTTTCTTCACATATAAATATATAACAAAATAAAATAAAGAGCWCTGAGAGTAAATGAATCGAGCCGAGTCGGAAACTTATCGAGCTTTCAAAATTTGTGTTTGAGGTTTAGTTTGATTATCGATTTCGAGTTGAAACTTGATTTGAGTTTCAAAACTTTAAAGAAGGGTATAGTTTTTTACTTTCAATTGTTCTCACTAACCAATATAATTCTTTTTGGATTGTTATATTCTTAAAAATCTTGTATTTATAAATTTAATGAATAGGGTTCATCTTGTATTTGTAACAGGTCTACATCATTGAATGCGGGCTTGCAAGAAAATAATAATATTTATAGACTCGCAAGCATATAACTTACAGGTATTAAAGTAACCTCAAAAAATAATAATAAAAAAAATCAATACGATTACTCAAATGTTTGTGTTTGCATTACATTCAACGTCTAATCCTCTTCAGTGGTTTATTATGTCCAATATTGGCCCTTAATTAAGTTCCTTAGGCTTGTAAAATTTAAAACAATAATTACTAAAATAATGGAGATGCTATGGCAAGGGTGGGCTCATAATAATTAAATTAAATTAGAGTTAAGAGCTGCCAGCTAGAGATGGTAACAATAATAATAATAATAATAATAATAATAATAATAATAATAATAATAATAATAATAATAATAATATAGATCCAAAGAAAAGATATTATCTTTTTGTCTTGCAGCCTTTATGTCAATTTTCTTTTTTATTTATGTTTGATTTAGGAAATTCCAAAATATGAGTTTCGATCGTAGTTGGATGTATAAACGGATGGAAAATGGCTATTTACTATCGTCGTTCGTTGAGGGGCTTGAATCTTTCATTGAGTTTGCTATCAATCAACCTAGATGGATGGACGATACAAACATTAGGTGTCCATGTAACCTGGTTAGGTGTCAAAACAGAAGATACATGAGTGCTAAAAGCGTAAAAGAACACTTGTTGAGAAACGGGTTTATGCCGAACTATTTTGTTTGGACGTCTCATGGGGAAAAAAATTCGAGGTCTGTTGAAAATTACGATATCAATGCCGGTGGGCCATCATCTGTGGCTGATGCAGAAACAACGACCACGTATGTGGCTGATTTAGAAACATCCCCGTACACCACTATGGTTAGAGATGTTGCTGGTCCACGTTTTAATATGGGTAATAATGACAACATTGAAGTCGAAGAGCCACCTAATTCCCAGGCGCAAAGTTTCTATGACATGCTAAAGGCTGCAAAAAAACCGTTGTGGCCTGGGTGCGAGAAACACTCTCAACTTTCTCTAGCAGCTCAATTGATGAACATAAAATCGGAGAACCGTATGTCTAACAAGTGTTATGACCAAATCTCTGAGTTGATGAAGGAGATTGTACCRGAGAATAATGTAGTCCCAGACAACTTTTACAGCAGCAAGAAGTTATTGCGAGGCATGGGGCTACTGGTGGAGAAAATCGATTGTTGTAAAAATGGGTGCATGATATATTGGGCATCAGATTCAACTTTGACAACATGCAAGTTTTGTAACCATCCTCGGTTTAAAAAATCTCAACTTGGAAATGGGAAACGACAAAAGACTAGCATAGCATACTCAAAGATGTATTACTTTCCATTGACTCCTCGACTACAACGATTGTATGCATCCAATGCTACAGCTAATGACATGAGATGGCACGCCGAGTATGAAGTGGATGATGGTATAATGCGTCACCCATCGGACTCCCCTGCGTGGAAGCATTTCAATGAGACTTTTCCAGACTTTGCAGCCGAAAGTCAAAATGTAAGACTAGGTCTTTCTACGGATGGTTTTCAGCCATTCGGTCATTTTGGTCAACAATATTCCACGTGGCCAGTGATTATTACTCCTTACAACCTACCTCCTTGGTTGTGTATGAAAGAACAATTCATGTTCTTAACTGTTTTGATTCCGGGGCCTAAAAATCCTAAGCATAGGCTGGATGTTTACCTACAACCGCTTATTGCTGAATTGAATCAATTGTGGGAAGTAGGTTCTATTTCATACGATATATCAAAAAAACAGAACTTTCAATTACGAGCTGCCCTTATGTGGACAATTAGTGACTTTCTTGCATATTCAATGTTGTCAGGGTGGAGCACAGCTGGCCTGTTAGCTTGTCCTTACTGCATGGAACATACAGATGCATTTACATTAAGGTGCAGCAAGAAGCAGTCCTGGTTTGACAATCATCGAAAGTTCCTTGAGGCTGATCACATATTTCGGAGAAATAGGAGAAACTTCAAAAAAAACAAAACAGTTGAAATTGAACCTCCAATTGTTCGATRAGGATCTGAGATTCTTTCTCAAATAGAYTCATTAGGRCTCCGGAAAGTCACTGAAATAGAGGCGGCTAATGTGAATGAGCGTATTTGTAAAAGTTGTGGTTGGAAGAAAAGAAGCATATTTTGGGATTTGCCGTACTGGAGCTCTAATTTAATTCGACATAATTTAGATGTTATGCACACAGAAAAGAATGTTTTTGACAATGTGTTTAACACTGTTATGAATGTCCCAGGGAAAACGAAGGACACGTCGAAATCTAGAGAGGAGCTGAATGATTACTGTCGTCGACCCGAATTGAAAGGTGATAGTGTCACAGGAAAGTTTCCGAAAGCATGTTATACACTTGATAAGCAAGCAAAGGCTGTGTTGTGTGAATGGGTAAAGACACTCAAATTCCCGGATYGATATYCATCCAATTTGGMTRGATGTGTTGACATGCAGAGATTGAAGATGTTTGGGATGAAAAGCCACGATTGTCACGTTTTTATGCAGAGATTAATCCCAATTGCATTTCGTGAGCTACTTCCCCCACACGTGTGGAAGGCACTTACAGAATTAAGTTTGTTCTTTAAGAATCTGACATCAACCGTTKTTACAARCGAAGACATGGAACGATTGGAGAGAMACATACCAGTTATTCTTTGCAAACTTGAACGTATTTTCCCACCAAGTTTCTTCGACTCAATGGAACATCTACCAGTACATTTGCCCTATGAAGCAAGGATCGCAGGTCCAGTTCAATATAGGCGGATGTATCCATTTGAGAGGTGATATATTTATATTATATTATTCTACTCATTCAATTAATATTTTTTCTAATTATATTTCACACATCAAATTTTTTAAGAATGTGAAACTTGTTTAGGTTTCTTCGTAAGTTGAAAAATAATGTAAAAAATAAGGCAAGAGTCGAGGGATCTATAGCTAATGCTTATTTGGTGGAGGAAGCTACCACATTTGCATCATATTATTTTGAGGACCACGTTAGCACTAATCGACGAACCATGCCTCGAAATGTCAATGAATGTGGAGATATAAATGAGCCTGAAGATTGTATTTCAATATTCAAAAATTTGGGTGAAGCTGTTGGAGCGGAGACAAGTAGATTTTTGCTTGAAGAGGAGTTGAATGCAGCTCGTGCGTATGTTTTACTGAATTGTGATGAAGTGCAACCATATATTCAGTACGTATTATGTTATTATAGCGTCAAACCTTCTGCATGTTTTTTTTTAATTTTGAATTTTATTCTTTAAAATAATCTGACTTTTTGAAGGATATACACCGAGCATATATATCGCGCCGAACCATCTATTTCAGATGCACGATTTAATGCTAATTTGGAAAAAAAAAATTTTGAGTGGTTCAAGAACTATGTAAGTTTGAATATCTATTTTCATAACACATTTATCCCTTCATTTGAAAAATACCGATTGTCATTTATTTAATTTTATTAATAGGTGCATGACCCCGTGAATAATGTGACCAATAATCACATAAAGGATCTCGCCCAGGGCCCGTTTAGACGTGTTTCTACGTATTCAGGCTATAAAGTAAATGGATTTAAATTTGACACTCTTGAACATGGTTCGAGGAGATCTACGATGAATAGTGGAGTATGCATTAAAGGTGCTGTTTACAATGAAGATGAAAGCGATTACCATGGCCGTCTTTTGGAAGTTGTGCGTCTTGATTATCCTGGATCGTCACTGAGAAACATTGTTTTGTTTAAGTGTGAGTGGTTCGATCCAACAAATATGGGCACTAAGGTTGATCCACAGTATAAGCTCGTAGATATTAATCATAGACGTAAATTTAATGGCTACGAACCATTTGTACTAGCCATTCAAGCCTCACAGGTTTACTATTGTACGTATCCAAGCTTGAAACGCGACAAGATTGATTGGTGGGCAGTTTGTAAGATTAAAGCTAGGTCTAAGATAGATTATATCAAATCATCTATAC
>BMAC01000087.1:456914-514697 GCA_014905375.1 Phtheirospermum japonicum | reverse complement strand
GACGATGAGCCGAGAGAAATCCGACGATGATGAGGACCTCTACCAGGAATCTATCATACAACATAGTTTTATTAATAAATTTTTTTTACATAAGTATATAATTATA
Source organism: Phtheirospermum japonicum (assembly GCA_014905375.1). Lineage (NCBI taxonomy): Eukaryota > Viridiplantae > Streptophyta > Magnoliopsida > Lamiales > Orobanchaceae > Phtheirospermum > Phtheirospermum japonicum. Next base: position 514,591 of record BMAC01000087.1, on the reverse strand, counting down.
TATATATGTGTGTGTGTGTGTGTGTGTATCGTTATAATTTATTCAGGTTATCATTAACACTCATAAAATTTTCAAACCTCATCCCTAACTTTCAGACTCATCTTCGTAGCTTCCTTCGTCTTCTTCAGTTAAATGTAGTTCATTGCTTTCTGACTCTTCTGAATCATCATTGACTGACTCGCATCTGAAAGTTCTGTTTTATAGATACATCGTACGAGATAGCACCATCGGACCACAACTGCTTGAGCTCCTCAATCAATGGTTGTAGGAAAACGTCTAACTTATCTTTGGGGTTTTGTGGCCCCGGGACGAGAACGCTGAGAAAAATATACCGCTCTTTCATGCACATCCAGGGAGGTAAATTGTATGGTGTGACAATCACCGGCCATGAAGGGTATTGTTTTTCGAAACTTCCAAAAGGTTGAAATCCGTCTTTACATAGACCTAATCTTACGTTTCGAGTTTCAGCTGCGAACTCTGGATGAGTTTGATCGAAGTGCCTCCAAGCCTCAGAATCTGACGGGTGGTGCATGACACCATCCTCTACCGTATGTTTTGCATGCCGCCGCATATCATCTGCCGTTGTTTTAGATGCGTACAACCTCTGCAGGCGGGCCGTAAGAGGAAAATAAAACATCCTCTTGTACGGAACTAAGTTGGACTTATTCCGTTTAGTTTGTCCCTTCTTCGAACGCCGGATTTAGAAATCCGGAAATATTCCGTTTGTACATCCAACTACGATCATCAGCCATCCTAAGATTTTCAGAATTAAAGAAGGTGGCAAAATTTCGGCAGCAATACGAGAAGAATGAGTAATTCGAATTGTAATTGGTAAGGCTTCTATCCCATTCAAGAAGGTGACGTTTAGTAGTGTGTATTATCTTAAAATATGCATTTTTCTTAGAATCAAAATTTCGGCAGCATCTCCCCTCAGTTCTCGTAGTGCACGTATATTTCAGTGCACCCGAGAACAATTAGAGAGATGCAGAAACCTAAATTTCAAAACTAAAAAAAAACATACACATAAGATAACAATACTACAAGTCACATTCTCAAACTGCCCAAAAATGGGACAATTCGAAATTTAATATCAAACTCTATATTTGATACTAAATCTCAAACGGGTCTAAGGAATATTGGAATAATTCGAAACTTAGTTTCAATTTTTTTATATGATATTAATTCTAAAACAAGTGATTTATATGCATCGCGTCACTTCGCCAAGGTTCTAAATAATCAATTACCACCGTCACATTTTTTTAAAAATATTTTGAAAACTTAAATAAAATCCCGTGACACCCTATCACATTTTTAAAAATATGATTTGAAAACCCGCTATTGGAGGGACAAAACCTCCCGGCCGGCGCTGTAACCCACGTCAACATCCGACGGTATACAACCAACAACACCAATGACAATATTATATATAAACAAAATTAAACCCCGGCCGATCACCACGGCCTCCCATGCATGAACAATATATATACAATTTTTTTTTTAAATCCCGGCCGATCACCACGGCCTCCCATGCATGAACAATATATACACAATATAATGGGTGAATAAACCCTAAATTTGAAAGTAAACCCTAATACAAGATTGCTTCTAGATAGGTAGATTCTAAAGTAGACACGTTGTCGATAAAGAGCCACACAGCACTCGAATACATGTCATCGCTTTCCTCGACCACCCTCACCATGTCTGCTCCAAATACCTTGTCTGAATTATAGATGTTTGGAGCCGACATGGGGAGGGCGTTTGAGGAGGACAATCTCTGTACGGGTGCTGTGTGCGCTCTTTATCGACAAGTGTACTCCAGAATCTACAGAAGCTTAATTATTCATAAAATGGCCCCTAATTAATTGATTAATCCTAAATTGAACCCTAATTAATTGATTAATCCTAAATTGAACCCTAATTGTATAATTATTACGAAATTGACCCCTAATTATGTAATTATTACGAAATTGGACTCTAATTAATTGCTTATTCCTAAATTGAAATATAATTATGTAATAATTACTAAATTGAACATTAATTAATTGATTATTTCTAATTTGAGCCCTAATTAATCGATTACTATTAATTTGAACCCTAATTATTCTATTATTCCAAAACTAACCCCTAATTGTGTAATTATTCCTAAATTGAACCCTAATTAATTGATTATTCCTAAATTAAACCCTAATTTATTGATTATTCCTAAATTGAACCCTAATTAATTGATTATTTCTAAATTAAACCCTAATTAATTGATTATTCCTAAATTGAACCCTAATTAATTGATTATTCCTAAATTGAACCTTAATTAATTAATTGATTATTCCTGACAATAATTATATAAAAAAAATACAAAAATAATAGAAAAAATAAAATAAAAAATAATAACAGTAAATATAAAAAAAAAGAGAAACTTACCTTGGCAGGGCGACGGCGGCGGCGGGCGACGGTGGAGGCAGGCGGTGGTGGTGGAGCTTGGGCTGGGCTGGGAAGCTGGCGTGGTGGAGGGAGGCGGCCGGTTCACTCCGGAGCAGCCTGCGCGGCGGCGACGGAGAGGGTGCGCGGTGGAGGGAGGCGGCCGCTGACGGTGGATGGAGCTGGCGCAGCGACGGAGAGCTTGGGCCGCGGCTTCGGAGCGGAGTGGCGCGGCACGGCGATGGACGGCTGGGCTGGACCGGAGCTGGGAGCGGCGTTTTTCGGCGGAGAGAGAAAGAAGGAAAGAAGAGAAGGAGAGAAAGTGAGGCGGGGGAAGGGGCTGGGGCCGAATTTTAGGTTAAAATCCTGACGGCCAAAGGCCGCCAGGAACGCTGACGGCTTAGCCGCCAGCGTATATATATTTATTTTTTTAAAAAAAATATATGCTGACGGGTTGACCGTCAGGATCCTGACGGCCATGACCGTCAGCGTATATATTATTATTTTTTTATTAAAAATTATATCCTGACGGTCAGGACCGTCAGCGACGCCAAAAATGATATACTGACGGGAAATTCCCGTCAGTATAATAAAGCGGGATAAACTCCCGCTTATTCGCTGGCGGTTTACTGGCGGTCTCTTTTGCTGGCGGCCATGGCCGTCAGCAAAGCCGCCAGCATTGTTTTCCACCAGTAAGTCTACCAGTATTGCTGGCGGCTTTTTGGCCGTCAGCATGTCCGTCAGTATCGCCGGGTTTTTTTGTAGTGTAAGGTATTTAAGACGTCCCTTTACTAATAATCAAGACATGGTGAATAATCTTCCCAACACTGGCCCGTTTCTCAATCTCAACGGGGAGTCTCCACGAGCCCATGATCCTCATAACTCTATTAATCCCGAGCCCGTTGTTCTTATCGAGCCATCCACACCAATTGACAAGCCCGGACCTTCAACTCCCAATACAATGGGCCCTCACGACCATGCTTTAAGAAATCAAGGGAGTGGTTTTACCACTCATGGACACGCCATGGGCCTACACCAAGGTACTGCACCCCTTCCTAACTTTTCTAATGCTTTCATTTCCAATACTTATGGCAATGGGGGTTACATTCCTACCATGGGAGGGCATGGTGCAAACCATGTTGGGAATGGGATGAATGGTAATGGTATTGGAAATGTGGGAGCGCATGGTGCAAACCATGTTGCCAATGGTGGAAACGGCAACGGTGAAACCAACATGGGAGGGATGGTGCAAACCATGTTGGGTATAGCGTCTTTATGGGCACAAATGGTCCGTATGGAGGTTATGGTGTTCCCAATCAATTTCTGAATATGTACAATGGAGGTTTTGTTGGTCCGAATTGGAATTTTGGTGGCCAGAATTCGAATCCCAGACCGTATGGAGGTCCTCATGCTTATAATTCCAATCGTGCTCAATGGAAATCTTAATGGTAATGGCGAAGGTCCGGATTATGGAGGTGCCGATAATAATGTTCAAGAGGGCACTCCCGATCTGTTTGTGATGTTTGGAGGTGTGGGTCCCAATGCCCAAAATGCTCCTCCCGTCTTTGCTTTGAGAGAGGTTAGCATAGCCTTTGTGGGGGTGACTATTTCATCTTGCGTATCCCTTCCTCCAGAGGTTATGGATATTGATATACGATCGCTCGATTTTGCTCAGCTTCTGATATTTTATGGGTTTTCTAAAGAGGATCCTCTCTAATTCCTTCGATAATTCTTATGGCAAGTCTCGAAGTTTCATCGTCCAAACATGATGAGTTTAGAGCATCTTCAACTCCGATGTTTTTTGCATGCTCTTCAAGATAAGGCATTGTCATAGTTCATGAGTATTCCTTCCAAATTGATTCATACGTGGGATTAGCTTTCATCGATATTTTTGGATCATTATTATTCCGATGAAAAGACAGTCGAGTTGAGGATCAAGACTATCTCGTTTAAACAAATGAAAAATGAGCCATTTCACTTTGCTTGGGCTCATTTCCAAGAACTTCTCGCGAGTTGTCCACATCATCGTATGGCAAAGGAGCTATTAATCTAAACATTTTAGGAGGCGTTAGACCCACATTTCCAATATATGGTGGACACGTCGGCGGGAGGAAATATGAAGGATCAACCTCCTCAAGTGGTTCACAAAATTTTCACCACTTTAGCTGAAAATCCTTAACAAAAATCTTCTCGAGCGATGTATTCTAGTGCTAAGGAAGTGAGTGAAGCTTCTTCCCACAAGGAGCTTGAGTTGGAAAAGAAAATAACGGCTATGTCGGCTCAAATTTCTAAGTTATCTAGCCCAAGCCCGGATCCCCCGTGTGCGTCGTGTGTCTTGTCCTTCAAATCCCTCTTCTATATGCCAATGCCTCAATCGGAGGAAGTGTGTGGGGTTCAAGGGTACCAAATGGGACCCGGTTTTGCTAGGCCATCTTTTTATCGTTTGCCAAATCACAATCCTCCCTATCATCCTAGCAACTGCATGCATTCGAATTTTAGTTATGCCAATACAAATGCGAGTGTTAATCCACATGCGGGTCTGTCTCGTCCGCCTATTCCGATGAATGCTCCTACTCCACCATCCGATCCGAATCTATTGGTCATTATGCAATAACTGCAATCATTTTCTGTTACTTTGGCTTTGTTCGATGCTAAGTTCAATGCTCTTGAGGCTACGATAAAAGGGTTAAACACTAAAATAGGGCAATTAGCAAGTGATGTGAATATGCTAAAACAAGCTAATGAGAAAGGCAAATTGCCAAGCCAACCTTCGAAAGCTCATGCGGTCATGACCCTTAAAAGTGGTAGGGTGATTGATAATAAGGTTGTCCCGCCGTCTGAGGAGGAGGTGGTTTCTATTCCGAATGTTCTTACTCCTCCCGATTCTACTCCCGTGGGTCCCACTTTGGAAAAGGAACTTCCCGATGGCCTACACAAGTCTTCGAACCCCTACAAGGTGTTTTAAAAGTTTTTGATGGTGTAGTATAGATAAGGTTCATGTGGCTTTGTATTATTGGAATTCAATGCGATTGTAGGGATCAATGAGTTTTTAGCTTTTGGAGTTAAAGGAAAATGAAAAATAAATGGAAATAAACGAAAAACTATGACGAACTATGAAAAGTAAAGCAACTATTTTGGATGCCTCGTGCGTATGCAATATTGAAATTGCAAGCAATAATCAAAATAAGAAATAAAAGGCAAAGAAACAACAAAGTACAAGCATGAAAACCTAAGGTACAACTATGCATGCATGATCATGAAATTTAAATAATGCGAATCTACAAAAATTGAAAGCACCAATGGAAAGAGCAATAAAAGTTGACGTGAAATTTAAAAACTTTTCAAGAAATAACTAGAAACAAAGAGTATATCCAGGATTCAACATAAAACCATGCATGAAAATAAAATCCAAAATAAAACATATGAAATATTTAAAATAAAAACGATCAAGGACCCGATCTATGATCAAAGTGTGTCACTCACCTAGATATCATAAACCAAATCACAAATCTAAGAGTTAAGGCAAAATACATAAATTGAAGAACAAGCAAGAAATTGAAGAACAGTGAAGAAAATTAAGGAAACTTAATTGAATTAAGAAACAGAAACACAAACTTGAATGAAATTACAATTCAAAATAAAATCCAAGTGATGACTTGAATTGTTCTTGAGCTTAAAAATCCAAGGAAGAATTTGAAATTAAACCTAAGATCTAGAGAGAAATTAAAAATCCTAAACCCATGCAAGAGTTAAGAGGAGATTGGATGATCTTTTTCTAATGAGAGATCTATCTATTTATATTAGGTCTTTAGGGGTAATTGGGTTAATTAAGCCTTAAAAGCTTGGATTTCCCATGTTTGACCACCGGAATGGCCTTGATATGCTCTTGGCTCGACGTTTGGCGTGATTTGGCTTGAGGTGGCTTGGGTGTTGGGCGAGTTTGGTGCGCATTGGCTTAGCCTAGCCGGCGCTGGACGAGGGTGCTCGGCAGGCTTGGGCTGGCGTGCGCGCAGTGCTCGACAGGCTTGGGCTAGCGCGGGCTGGAGTGCCCGTAGACGTCGGCAATTTCGGTAGGCGCTGTGTGCGATGGCGTGCACTGGCATGCGCTGGCGTGGGCAGGCGTGCACTGGCATGCGCTGGCATGCACTGGCATGGGCAGGCGTGCGCTGGCGCTTGGTAGGCTCTCGACAGGCGTGTGCTGGAAGCTGCTGGGCACGGGCAGGAGTGTCTTGGCGTGTCTTGGCGCGCCGTGGCACATATTGGCGACCATTCCAGAATGTTTTGGCATTTTGGAGCTAGTTTGTGGCGTGGATTGGCACATCTTGGCTCGTCTTGGTGTACCCAGGCTCACTGTGGCTAGAGCCAAGGTTAGGCCAAGGACCAATTTCACCTTCCTTTTCACTTTCTTGCAAAAATCTAGCAAAAATCACACCCATCCACAAATTAATAGAACACATTTAACCAAATCAAGTATAAAATCTAATAGAAACACGAAAAACAATACAACACGAAAACAACCTAATAACTCAATGAAACTCGATTCAAAACTACTATAATCAACACTAAACCCTAATTAAAAACACGAGAAAAATACCAAAGTTACATGCAAAACAACCACCCCACACTTATGGGTTTGTTCGTTCTCGAACAACAAAAAAGAATCGAGAATATACATGCAATGAACATTATGTAAACATAAATATCCTTGTGCTTATCCTAATTAATATGATGAAAATTTCAACATAAACTCGTTATCGTCAAGCATTGCTCATATTATTCTTTCTCAAATGAAAACCAAATCGTTGATTTCCTCTCAAATGGGATTTTGAGGGTGTTCGCTCAATTCTCTCAAGTGTTTATTTTATATGGGACGTGTATACGCTCAAACTGGACAATGAATGCACCTTGTCAAGATTTCACAAATCAGAAACTCAAAATCACCCATTGTACATGACCAAATAAGAATCGAAAGAGGTCTTTATTTTATGGAATATATGGATATAGTGGCTAACACACGATCAAACGTGATCAATAACACACAAAACCCTAACTTTTAGAACTCGAAGCTTATAATCGCTTCACCCTTCCCAAATTACCAAACTTTCATTCGAAACCCTTTCGTACACTCACACACCTTTCCGACTTTATTTCACAACACTTAGAAGCTTTTTGAACTCGCTTCTTTTTACTAAACTTAGCCTTTTTGAACATTAGGCTTTTACACTTAAACGCACGCTTTATCACTTTTTGTGATTTGTGTTGGAGTTATTTGTTGTTGTTCTTATTTTTTTTTTTTATATATTATATATATATATATATATATATATAAGTAACTCAAACCCAAAACCCACAATTGATTTCCCACACATTTCAAGTCAAATAACAACATACACTCTCGCCTCACAATTTATGAAGATATAACAGCTAAAATTGAGCTCAGCTAACAAGAAACGGGGTATAGGCTCAAGGGGGATCATTTGGGATTTTTAAGTAGCTTATATATTTGGATATGGCCGGAATAAGGGTGATCTATGTGCCTCGAGGTCATTTCCAAATTCAATCATGTAAAATTTGAAGGTTTATGGTTTTGAAAATAAGTCTCAATTTGTGATGTTGTTTATCAATGTTAGCCAACACTGGTTAACAACATCAACCAGAGTTAATCGGAAATTATGCAGCGGAAATTAAATTAAGAACACAGCAAATTAAATTCAGTTTACAAGTAAAATACTTGTGAACTTGGGTGTACAAACCCGAAAACTATATTAAATTCTCGTTCGATCAATACAGAAATATTAAGTAATATATGAAAACTAAAATATCAAAAACTTGATACTAAATACTTATCGCCGTGATGGCAAGATCTTCTCCGTTGGTTACGCAACTTCGAAGAACTTGATAATCTCGAACAATGGCTCCAAGTAGTCTTCACTTCTTCTTCCTTGTTGTGCGTCTTGCGTTGCGTCCTCTCTCTCAAAAATCCGTGCATTCAAAGTGCTCACAAGATTTAGGATTCTCTTGTCTTAAATAGACAATTCTACAATCCTAAACTTGGTAAACAAGTAAAATAAATCCTAAAAACAATCTAGGAAACTAAATAAAGTCTTGTACATCAACTAGGAAATAAATAAAGTCCTAAATCTAGTTTACTAACTTATTTTGTGCCCAAGAAAGGCAAATAACAAAATATGAATTATTGCCAAGAATAAATTCCTCAACAATCTCCCCCTTTTGCCTTTCTAGACAAAATACTAAGACGCAAAAACAAGTTCAAACAAAAAAAAACTAACTCCCCCTAAATAAAAACACCGAATGTTATTAAGTCATTAACCCAACATTACAAACCAACATTGATCAAACAATGATCACTTTACCTCTTATCAAAACAAAACAGAATAAAAGGAACTTATTGACTTCGAACCCTCTTCGAACGACGAGAGGATGTCGAAGTTCCTTCACCCCTAGCCTTTCTCTTCTTCTTCTCCTGTATTCTCTTCATCTTCTTCAAGGCCTTATTGCGAGAGCGGATCCTTTTCCTTCGCTTTTCCAGAGAAAGATGCCAAGGCCTCGGCAGCAACCGTATCAGCATCAACATCCTTATCAGCAGCAGCATCCTCATTTGCGTCGCCAACATTTTCTCCCCCTTTTTGACCAGAAGGAAAAAGGGCTTCCATAAGCGAACCACGAAGTGCCTTCAGCTGGGTCATCTGCGCATCAATCCAAGCCACATGCGTCTTAAGAACCTGCGCAGAAATTGGGACCATGTTGGGACCAATGTTAGGAGCGCCGGACCCAACACCACTAGCAACATCGTCCTAGAAAGGTGTCTGCCAAGGGAGATCAATAACCCTGGCACCCGTAATATGTTGGCCCCTCAAAGCAAACCAGTCAACCTCCCCAGTAAGGACATCATCAGAATGAAGCTCCAAGACTTGATTCTCAAGCAGGCTGAAAATCAAAGAGGGAAAGCACAATAAAGCGGCTGACCTGGTGGTGGCAAACTTCGTAGTAATATCAAACACATGCTGCCCGAAACTGTACATGATTCCCCTTCCAAGCTTCTACAAAAACTGGGCCTGAGGCCGAGTAACACACGTAGTACTCTTGGAGGGAACCCAGTTGCAAATGGCCACTTTGTGCAAAATAGAATAGAGAGAAGAAAGCTTAGTGCTCGGTAACTGTTCAAACTATGTATGCACCATACCGCCAGACAAAAACAAAATAACCTCATCCATATCATCCATAGTAGAATCACCCCAATATGGCTCAGTGCCAAACAATTCATCAATTAAATCAGGGGTGAAATTAAACACTCGACCACGCACAAACACTTTGCCATAGTTCACAGAGTTTGAATCAATAATAGACGGAAACAAATTTGCATAAAACTCAACAACAACATCGCGGACAAATAGCATGGCAGTGGAAACTGTGGAATACATACCTTTAAACTTGAGGTAGGCAATCAAGTTTTGTCGCTCAAATAGTTCAATTGAAACTCTGCGCTCGGCAATCATGTGGCGGGTTCGGTATGTATCAAATAACTCAGCAGCTTCGGCAGTTAGAAACTTCTCCGAAAAAGGCACCATATCCTCAAGCTCAGGGGTCTGAGAAGAAGTACCCGTGGAGGATTGGGAATGAGCAGAGACGTCTGAAGAAGTAGGCGTGGGAGCACGAGAAGAAATCAGAACAGAGGCAGTGCTGGAGGACGAAACAGACGGTGAATGATGTGATGTTGGTATGGGGGAACCAACATGAGGAGCAACATTGTCCTCCTCAGAAACTTTCTATTTCTTCTCGTCCTTCTTGCAGGCATTAAGAATATCACGAAGAGGAACATCAAACGAGAAGTCAGGGGAATGCTCAAACAAAAAAGAATCAAGCTCGGGTTGATCTTGACGAATCAGAGATGGAGGAGGAACAGCTGCAGTCGGCCTGGAGGAGCTGGTGACTTCGCCGGTGATAAAATCCAAAATTGTATATGGAGGGGAGGAATACTCCGTTGCAGTAAAACCTGGAGAAACCTTGACTTTCACCGGGCCAGATCTCTTGTCGGCCAACCTCACAAGCTGTTTCTGGCGAGGCGTCTTCTTCGTCGTCAGAGTAGGAGCTGAAGGTAACGGAGACACCGATCCTTCCACCGGAGCAGGGACCTAATCATCGTCGTCAGGGTCAGACATCACCGTGACATCCTCCGCAAGATTCATGTGCTCAATAGGCACATTGCGGCGCGGCTCTTCAGTACGGCAGGCGGCACAACGCCGGGAGGTATGTTGCGCAAACACCGGGACCTCTTTAAGGCAGGATTCCCCACTCTTCCAAACGTCTCAGCAACAAACGCTAAATTCGGGGGATTATCAACATCTATCTCGTTCCCTAGCTGTCCTGGGAACACCTGGGCTTCAGGCACTGCGTCAATCGGTGGCGAAGCTGGAACAACATTGTGAGATTCTTGTGGCAGCGAGGGCGGTGGTGATGTTGTTACCGATGGTGGGATGGAAGAGGAACCACCATCGATTTCTTCGCGTACGTCCAGACCACCAACTCTGGGATAGGGCGCAGGAACCTATTCGCCGGAGCGACGGAACTCTGCCGGCAATTCTGGAACAGATGAGGGCGGCGGCGAGTTCCACATCCTGCAAATTCTCAGAAATACAAGAGCTACAAGAAATCGAGATAATTGGAGAGAAGTGAGGAAGCTTGAGAGTTTAATTTGCAGAGGGTTAATGATCAAACGGTAAAAAAGATTCAGGTATTTATCATTTCAAAACACGACCGTTAAAGGAGAGAGAAAATAGAGAATAAAAGGAAACAACCCTAATTTTACCACCAGCGGATTTCTGGGTTTTAAAAACACGATTTTTATTTCCTTCTAAAACAGCACCACTCCCCCTTAATTAAGGCTACTTGATCACAACACCAATACCATTATCTCTTCTTTAATTTATTTAAAAAAAATAAATTGCACAACTCTTAAAACAAAATCGGTCGAAGTAGATAGCTAGAACAAGTGAACCATCAGCTCAGTAGTATCTATCTTGTGCAATATAAATTATTCTTGCTCCAAATCAAACTCGTTATTACATGTCCAGCCGTCCGATCATAACACCACTAAAACACTTAGTTAGCTAGATTCAAAACACAATTAAGAGATTTCAAGATAGACAAAAACACAAGCAACAGTACGCACATCAAGATGACATCTTCACAAAGTATGAATGTCCTATGGGATGCCTAAAATTCATGCCCTAAATGAATATACAAAAACATATTATGATTTCAGTGACTTGATCCAATGTTGCTTTTTATTACTGATAACATTATAAACCAACATTGCCTTAGGTGAAGTCAATGGAAACTTACCCCTTAACCCAAGTTAATGTAACGTCAAGATCTCTCAAGAAGGTGAAATTTAAAGAGTGGATCAATTTGTATCCAGATTTTCTTCATCCTTGAAGGGATTTGAATCTTTTAATCTTCAGCAATTGTTGTTTAACACCTCTTGTTTTTGGACCTGGGAGAAAACCAATTTCTGCGGGCAAGTCCCACAATCACCTAATTGAAGAGGTTGATCCTTTTTGTCATCACTTTTATTGCAACACAGGACCTGATTGCAATTTCAATCAAACTCAATGCATTTTGATTATGTATGAAAAGAAAGATAAAAATGCATGCAAAAGTATACAGATGTTGTGACTGATGTTGATATGGAGTTTCACAACATCACAAACCAACATTGGTTTAGACAATGCACATACCGAGATCTCTTCTCAAATGAGAGAAGGTCTCGAAATCTGCCTTAGTGAAGATGTCAGCAAGCTGATTATCTGTTCCAATATGCTCAAGGCTAACAATCTTCCTCTCAACTAAGTCTCGAATAAAGTGGTACCTTATGTCAATGTGTTTGATTTGAGAATGCTGGACTGGATTTTTCGAGATGTTAATGGCACTGGAATTGTCACACAGCACAGTCAAGATACTAGTGTGCAGACCATAGTCTTCTATCATTTGGTTCATCCGCAATAATTGTGTGCATGCACTTCCATCTGCAATGTACTCGGCTTCAGCTGTAGAAAGAGTAATACAATTTTGCTTCTTGTTGTACCAAGATATTAGGTTAATACCCATAAAAAACAGCCCCCTGTAGTACTTTTTCTATCTACCACATCCCCATCCCAGTCCGAATCAGTATACCCTACAAGTTCAGTACCAGTATCTTTTGTATACCACACACCTAGTTCTGGTTTACCAGCAATGTACCTAATAATTCTTTTAACTGCTTTTAGGTGTGACTCCTTTGGATTAGACTGATATCTAGCACACAAGCACATGCTATACATAATATCAGGTCTACTTGCTGTCAAATACAATAGACTCCCTATCATGCTTCTGTACATGGTGTTATCAACACCCTTACCAACATCGTCTCTCGACAGCTTCACAGTTTTACCCAGTGGGGTTTTCTTATGAGTTTCACTTTCTAGCCCAAACTTTCTGACTAAGTTCTTAGAATATTTAGTCTGGGAAAGGAAAATACCGCCATCAAGCTGTTTGATTTGAAGACCAATAAAGTATGAGAGATTACCTTCCATGCTCATCTCAAATGTATCAGACATTTTAGTGATAAACTTCTTGACCATCTGCTCGTTAGTAGATCCAAAAATAATATCATCCACATAAATTTGGACTATTAAGATGTGCTTATTGGATTTAAGAAGGAAAAAAGTTTTGTCAACTTCCCCTCGTCTAAAGATTAAATAAAGCAAATGTTGAGTTAGCCTTTCATACCAAGCTCTAGGAGCTTGTTTTAAACCATAAAGAGCCTTTTTTAATTTCAAAACAAAATTCGGTTTTTGAGGATATACAAATCCTTTAGGCTGCTCAACATACACTTCTTCACTTAAGACTCTATTATAAAAGCACTCTTAATGTCCATTTGATGCAATGAAATCTTCATATAACAAGCAACAGCAAGTAAAAGCCTTACCGACTCAATGCGGGCAACAGGAGCAAATGTCTCATCAAAATCGATTCCTTCAATTTGTGTATACCCTTGGACAAACAGTCGAGCTTTATTCCTTACGATGTTTCCAGTCTCATCAGTCTTGTTCTTGAATATCCACTTTGTTCCTGTCACATGGGAATTTTCTGGACGAGGAACTAAATCCCAAACATCGTTTTTGGCGAATTGGTCCAGCTCTTCTTGCATTGATTTTATCCAAAAATCATCCTTGAGTGCATCCTCCACACGCTTGGGCTCTGTTTTAGAAAGGTACAAGGATTCACGAATCTTAGAATAGTTAGTAGACAGACAGATGTACCTGACTATTTCCTTGAAATTAATCTGTCGCCTTCTTGTACTCCTTTCATCTAAATCTGATCATTTGGCCCACGGGATGGTTTCTCTGGATTCTGGATGGGATTTCCCTCTGATGAGAATCAATGGGATTAGCTGGATTTTCTTCTTCTGATTCAGAATCTGATTCTGCGGTGGTTTGGCTTGATGTTGGTTCTGATGTTGAGATCTCAGAATCAACATTGGTACTAACATCGCTTAACTCTCTGAAATCTTCACCTGCATCTCTATTTTCAATACCTGCACTATCATCTGAAGGAGGAGTGACATTTTCTTGAGGATTTTGATCATATATCAGATCATTATCCTCGGTAGGTTTGACTCCACTCGTTAGATCATCGAACTTGACATTTACTGACTCAAACATGCTTCGAGTTCTAAGGTTAAACAACCGATATGCATGACTATTTTGGGAATAACCCATGAAAATGCACTTATCACTCTTTGAGTCCAGTTTAGCTAGATGATTTCTGTCATTGAGCACATAGCAAATACATCCAAACACATGAAAATAGCTCAAGTTCGGTTTTTTACCCATCAACAACTCATAGGGAGTATCACATGACCCTGGTCTAAAATAAGCCCTATTTATAATATGACATGCAGTATTCTTTGCTTCAGTCCAAAAATGTTTTGCTATGCCATTCGAATTAGCATAGTTCTAGTCATCTCAGCAAGAGTCCTATTTTTACGTTCAGCTATGCCATTTTGTTGGGGAGTAATAGGTGAAGAAAATTCGTGACTTATGCCCTCTGAAGTGCAGTATTTTGAGAAAGATGCATTTTCAAACTCTTTACCGTGATCAGTTCTAATCCTACCAATGTTCACATCAAATCTTACACATAGCGTTTTTGCAAGTTTTTTGAAAGCTTCAAAAGTTTCAGATTTTTCTTTTAGAAATTCTACCCAAGTGAACCTAGAAAAATCATCTACAATAACTAAAACGTACCTCTTTACACCAAGACTCTCGACTTCAAGTGGTCCCATGAGATCCATATGAAGGAGTTCGAAGCAAGAAGATGTAGTGAGGCTTTGCTGAACTGGATGTGGCACTCTTATCTTCTTTCCTTTCTGGCATGCCTTGCACACAGGAATGATCTTGGTGTTGAGATTAGGCAACCCATTCACAGCTTCTTCTTTGGCCAACATGTCCATCATCTTATAGTTGACATGCCCAAGATTTTGATGCCACACCTCAGCATCACTTAATTGAGACAACTTGCAAAAGGCATCTCTTTGGATTTGGTAGCAGTTATCTGAAGTCCTTTGTCCAGTGAGTATACACGGTCCATTCTCCTCATAGACTTCACACTTTTCACGGTTGAATTTGACACTAAAACCTACATCGCACAGTTAACTTATGCTTATAAAATTTGTAGTAAGTCCTTCTACCAGCAGTACATTTTCCAGGGTTACAATGCCAGGAACATGGAGAGTTCCTTGACCAACAATTTGGCCATTTGCGCCTCCACCATACTTTACCTTTCCACCTCAAAATCAGACAATGTTGGAAAGTAGCTTCTCTGACCCAGTCATATGCTTGGATCATCCACTATCGAAATACCAGGATCTAGGGACGTGGGACTTCAGGGAGATATGGATCATATTACACTTGATGTTATTTTTCTTGACCCACACTTGTTTGAACCTGGTGTTGGTATTGATGTTGGTAACATGGGAACCAACATGAGATTTATCTGCCACCTTTGTTCTCTGAAATTGTCTTCTTTCGCCAATAATCTTCCAGCAAAATGGTCGAATGTGACCTGGCTCGCCACAATGATGGCACACGAACTGTCTCCTCCTCTTCTTGTGCCGTTTGGGCGATTTTTGTACTTGACTTGAGGACTGTGAAGGCTGATTCAGTTTATACCCAATTCCATGCTTTGAGGCTTCTGGGAAAATCATCTCCAAGATTTCGTGGAGCTTTGCCTTCCCCTTGTTCAGCTTTGTGATGGTTCCTTGAACCTTTATCAACTCGGTTCTCACCTTGTCTAGCTCAGCATCCTTCTTGGTGAGCGACGTTTCCAAGCGAACAATTATATCGAGTTGATCATCCTTCTCCTTGGTTAGTTTTTCCACTTCTTTCATGAGATCCTTGACCTTGAGTACCTGTTTTCCCCAGCTGACAAACAGTTGCTTGTGCTCAACACTTAACTGCTCGTACTCCTCAAGATAATCCGTAGTCTCTGCATTCAGGCACACAATGTTGGTTTCAAGGATACCAACATAGACGTCATCGTCCCACACAACATTGGAGAACAAGGACGGAACACGTTCGGTTGACTCGGAATCATTGACATCCTCAGTAAAGTCTATAGCAACCATGCTCTTTTTCCTAAGAGTGTTAGGACACTCATTCTTATAGTGTCCCCAACCCTTACATTCATGGCATTGCACCTCACTGAGAGGTTTCGAGGGACTGGATGTATTGGGAATTGACGATGTGGACTGAGATCTGGGAAGAGCTCATCTAGTAAACTTTGGAGTAGACGCCTGTGGCCTGGACTTTATGCTTGAGCCTCCAAATCATCTTCATCGTTGTCTAGGTTTGTATCGGAGGAGAGGGCCACATTCTTCTCTTTTAAGTTGGAACCAAGGTGTTCCATCTCATATTGCTTGAGGTTTCCGACTAAGGTGTTGAACTCTATATCATCAACATTTTTAGATTCTTCTATGGCAACCACCTTCATATTATATTTCTTTGTGATGGATCTCAGTAGTTTTCCCAAAAGACGCGAGTTAGTTATTGATTCTCTAAGCTCTCTACACTCGCTTGTAACATCAGAGAGTCTCATGGCGTAGTCAATGATAGACTCCTTTTCGTCCATTCTCATTGCTTCGAAAGTAGACATCAGCATTCTCAGCCTTGATTTCTTCACGCTTGCAGTTCCTTCACACACCCTTTGAAATGCGTCCCATGCATCCTTTGCTGAGGGGCAATTCTTGATGACTCTGTAGTAGCTTGCATCAACATATCCACACAAAGTGTTGATGCATTTGGAATTCCAGTTTGCATTAGCTATTTCGTCAGCAGTCCAATCTTCCTCTTTCTTATCGATGGTGTCACCTTCACCGTCACTGACACGTGGCTTTTCCTATACAATTAGAATGGTTCTCCACGCACGTTTGTCAATGCTCTTTAAGTGCCACCGCATCCTTTGTTTCCAAAGGGAATAGTTATCCCCATTGATGATCGGAGGACTTGGGTTGCCTTGAGCATCCATAGCACCTAAAAATAAGGATCAGTACTTAAAAGGTTAAGTAACCCGCTCTAGATGCCAATTGTAAAATTTGAAGGTCTATGGTTTTGAAAATAAGTCTCAGTTTGTGATGTTGTTTATCAATGTTAGCTAACACTGGTTAACAACATCAACCAGAGTTAATAAAAAATTATGCATCAGAAATTAAATTAAGAACACAGCAAATTAAATTCAGTTCACAAGAAAAATACTTGTGAACTTGGGTGTACAAACCCGAAAACTATATTACTTTCTCGTTCGATCGATACAAAAATATTAAGTAATATATGAAAACTAAAATATCAAAAACTTTATACTAAATACTTGTTACCGTGATGGCAAGATCTTCTCCGATGGTTACGCAACTTCGAAGAACTTGATAATCTCGAACAATGGCTCTAAGTAGTCTTCACTTCTTCTTCCTTGTTGTGCGTCTTGCGTTGCGTCCTCTCTCTCAAAAATCCGTGCATTCAAAGTTCTTACAAGATTTAGGATTCTCTTGTCTTAATAGACAATCCTAGAATCCTAAACTTGGTAAACAAGTAAAATAAATCCTAAACACAATCTAGGAAACTAAATAAAGTCTTGTATATCAACTAGGAAACAAATAAAGTCCTAAATCTAGTTTCCTAACTTATTTTGTGCCCAATAAAGACAAATAACAAAATAGGAATTATGCCAAGAATAAATTCCTCAACAAATCATGTGCGGGCAAACTCAAGCCTCCTCAATGAAATTTCATTAAAAATACAAGCAAAATTGATAATTCACACAAGTCTACTCAATAGTTTGCACCGGTTTTAGATAACAAAATCAAAACAGCTTTTAGAACGTTGCAATCTTTTCATGAGTAAATTTTGAGTATATATGTATAGTTGGATTTTGGATGAAGCACAAAAATTCAACTCCTTACACAAGAGGGCATATACATGTAAAAACCCGACGAGTAAACTATTCAAACTTCTAAGCATGTGGTGATTGCTCAATAATATAATAAACTCACACAAGACACAAAAATGACTCAATCATATAAATGTGCAATTAGTAAGCGTCACTTCGCCAAGAATGCATCACTTTGCCATGGCCCGAGTTAATAAAGACAAATCATGCTTTGTAAAACCCGTACCCTAACCACCTACCCACCCCACACTTAAATCATGCAATACCCTCATTGCAATATAATAAAAAACAAGTAAGGAGGGTGAGATAGGAGCTTCCTTAACCGAGCGAGTTTTGGGTCGAGCTCGGTGGGGTCCACTTAAGCATCCAAGCAAAAACCGAGCAAGGCTTGTTTCACCTGGCTCCATGAACACTACTAACTTATCAAATCGGCCAAAGTTGGAGTCGAAAAACAAAACATTATAAAAGAAAATCCCAAAAAATCAAAAACACAAGAAAATATGCACATGAATCAAAACAAAACAAAGTCAAGGGTTAAAAAGAACCAAAAGACAACACAATTTTTTTAGGTTTTTTCATTTTTTAAATGTTTTTAGATTTTTATATAATAAGAATGTATGAAAGAAAGAAATGTAAAAATAAAGGGAATAAACGAAAAAGAACATGGGTTGCCTCCCCAAAAGTGCTTGTTTTACGTCATTAGCTTGACGAACTCCCCTCTTGATCATGGTGGAAAGAGAAAACCGCCACGACAAGGCTTGACTTGATGACCATTAACTTGGGATCGTGCTTGAGTCTTAGGGTCGATTAAGGTCACCGCCCCACTCGGATTGAATTCTTTAATTACATATGGTCCCATCCACTTAGATTTCGTCTTGCCGGGATGTAAGGCCGAACAGGAGTTGTAAAGCAAGACGAGCATACCGACTTCAAGTTCTTTTGGGACCATCCTCTCGTTATGGATTGGCTTCACACTTTCCTTTTAGATATGAACATTTTCACATTGAAAGTTTCAAAACTCATCTAACTCCTCCACCCGCAACATTCTCTCATGCCCAGCGTCCTTCAAATCCATACTCGCGGTTTCTATCGCCCAAAAAGCTTCATGCTCAAACTCAACCGGTTTTTTCTCCTCTTCTTCTAAATGGTCATACTTGAGGTGAGATGGAAAAGGCTTAAGCTCGGGATTGTGCCTCCTCTCGAACTCATTAGGAACTAGTTTCAGCAATTCAACAATCTCCTCAAGATACTCTTAAATCTTTTCAATAGGTTTCATTTCTAACCCATCATCAACAATCTCCACCTCCCCCTCTAAAATTTCATCGTTGCCCTCAACGACACATAAACAATTCTTTTCACACAATCCTTTGGGCCATTGAAACATAATTGAATTGTCATTATGAACAAAGGCCTCATCTCCCTCACTATAACCTTCAACACAAGCTCTCGGGTCAAACCCCTCCTTCTTGCTCTCTTCCTCCATATAAACTTGGTCATCCAACTCGTGAATCACATCGCATGTAAGCAATCCGCATAAAAGACGCTTGATGGAATAAATGACAAGTTAGCCATAGAGAACGTGACCGATTTACCCGCTACGGAAAAAGTAAGATCTTCTTCCCAAGGTTTATTAAACATTGAGTTGTAGCTATGAATGGGCGGCCTAGTAAGATAGTGTGTTCGATAATCCTCCTTCACCATGCCAACATCCAATACCACGAAGTTGACCGGAACCACGATCCCTCCAACTTGTACAAGAACGTCCTTGATTATCCCCTTTGGTTGTGTAATTGACCGATCGTCCAATTGTAAGCAAATGCATGTTTCTTGTAAAGGAGGAAGCTCCAATTGTTCGTATATCGAAAATGACATCAAATTAGTACCCGCCCCGGAATCAAGCATTCCCATAATGACTTTACCATTCCCAAGTGTGATATCAATACAAAACGATCCGGGATACGCTTTCTTAAGAGCCAAGAGAGAAGGGTCACAAACCACACTCGCCTCCTTAGATAGAAAAACTCTCTCGTTCGTAATGCTCACAAGCTTCTTAGAGGAAAGCTCTTTGAAGAACTTTGAATAAGCGGGCATATCCCGGATGGCGTCTAACAAGGGAAGAGTGATGTTTACATTGGACAATAGATCATAGAGCCTTTGAAATTATCCATCTTTCTTAGCATTTTGTAGCCGGGATGGATATGGCATGGAAGTCTTAGAAGTTTGTGGTTTATAGGTGTTCGAAGACTTGTGTAGGCCATCGGAAAGTTCCTTTGACAAAGAGGGACCCACGGGGGTAGAACCAGGAGAGTTAAGAACATTTAAAATAGAAACCACCTCCTCCTCGGATGGAGGGGCAACCTGGTTATCAACCACCCCACAACTTCGAAGGGTTGTGATCGCATGAGCTTGTGACGGTTGACTTGGCAATTTGACTTTCTCATGAGATTGCTTTAGCATATTCACGTCACTTGCTAATTGCCCCATCTTAGTGTTTAACCCATTGGTCGTAGCCTCAAGAGCATTGAACTTAGCATCGAATGAAGCCAACTTCAAAGAATATGATTGCAATTGTTACATAATTACCATGAGATTCAGACCAGAAGGTGGAGTAGGAGCATTTACCGGAATAGGTGGACGAGAAGGACCCACATGAGAATTAACACCCATATTTGGATTGGCATAGCTAAAACTCGGATGCATGTGGTTCCTAGGATGATAAGGAGGATTGTAATTCAGTGGACGAGCAAAAGGCGGCTTAGAAACACCGGTTCCCTCTTGATACCCTTGAACCCCACATACTTCCTCCGATTGAGGCATCGGCATATAGAACGAGGTATTTGAAGGACAATACAATGTATCATGACCAACTATTACACACGACGCACACGGGGAATCCGAGCTTAGGCTAGACAAATTAGCAATTTGAGCTTCCATAGCCGCCAATTTCTTTTCCAACTCAAGCTTCATAGGGGAAGAAGCTTCACTCAGTTCTTTGGCATTAGAATACATTGCTCGAGAAGATTTTTGTTGAGAATTTTCGGCTAAAGTGGTGAAAATCTTGTGAACGACTTGAGGAGGTTGATCCTTCATATTACCCCCCACCGACGTATCCACCATATATTGGAAATATGGGTTCAACGCCTCATAGAAAGTTTGGATTAAAAGCTCCTTCTCCATACGATGATGTGGACAACTCATGAGAAGATCTTGGAAATGAGCCCAAGCGGAGTGAAACGGCTCGTTTTCATTTGCTTAAAATGAAATAATCTTGATCTTCAACTCGGCCGTCTTTTCATCGAAATAATAATGATCCAAGAATATTGCCGAAAGCTCATCCCATGTATGAATTGAATTGGAAGGGATACTCATAAACCATGACAATGCTTTATCTTGAAGAGCATATGAAAAACAACGGAGTTGTTGATGCTCTACACTCATCATATTTGGGCGGTGGAAACTCGAGACTTGCCATAAAAATTGCCAGAGGAATTAGAGAGGATCCTCTTTAGAAAACCCATGAAATATTGAAAGTCGGGCAAAATAGAGCGATCAGATAGGGATATGCACGAAGAGATAGTCGCCCCCACAAAGGCTTTGCTAACCTGTCTTATAGCGAAGACGGGAGGGGTGTTTTGGGCATTGGGGTTCATACTTCCAAACAAAGAAAATGGATCGGGAGTGCCCTCATGAACATTATTGTCGGCACCTCCATAACCTGGACCACCACCATTACCGTTTAAATGCACATTCGGAGAAGATTGAAATTATAAGCGGGAGGAACTCCATACGAGCCGGGATTCGGATTTTGCATGTTCGAAAATTGATTAGGAGCACCATAACTCCCATGGGGACCGGAATTTGGAGATTGCATATTCGGGAAGTGATTGGGAGCACCATAACCTCCATATGAACCAGTTGTACCCATGAAGCCGCTAGACCCAACATGGTTTGCACCATGCCCTCCCATGTTGGGTTGACCATTGTCGTTAACACCGTTGGCAACGTGGTTTGCACCATGTCCTCCCACATTTCCAAAGCCATTAAGACTCATCCCATTCCCAACATGGTTTTCACCATGCCCTCCCATGTTGGGAATGTAACCCCCATTGCCATAAGTGTTGGAAATGAAAGCATTAGGAGAGTTAAGAGGGGTTTCGGTACCTTGGTGTAGGCCCATGTCGTGTCCATGAGTGGTGAAACCACTCCCTTGATTTCTTAGAGTGTGGTCAGGAGGGGTCGTGGGATTGGGAGTCGAAAGCCCGGGTTTATCACTTGGTGTGGAAGAATTGACCTGAACAACGGGCTCGTGAGTGCTAGAGCTTTGAGGATCATAGGCCCGTGGAATGGGAAACGGGCCGGTAGTGGGAATATTATTCGCCATGTCATGATTAGTAGCAAGGGGACGTTGTAAACACCTTAATCGCTAGGGTTCAAAATGTAAGGAGATAAATTGTACCCAAGAGTTCGATGACCTTTCATACACTCAATGAAAGCGTCAAATACAAAAGAAAGCTAAAAATGCAAAGAAACTACAAACAAATCGAAAACCTTAACTAAGCCGATTCGTAACGGCGCCATTTTGTTTTAAAATTTTTGATGGTGTAGTATAGATAAGATTCATGTGGCTTGGTATTATCGAAATTCAATGCGATTGTAGGGATCAATGAGTTTTTAGCTTGTGGAATTAAAGGAAAACAAAAAATAAACAGAAATAAACGAAAAACTATGACGAACTATGAAAAGTAAAGCAAGTATTTTGGACGCCTCGTGCATATGAAATATTCAAATTGAAAGCAATAATCAAAATAAGCAATAAAAGGCAAAGAAACAACAAAGTACGAGCATGAACCTAAGGTACAACTATGCATGCATGATCATGAAATTTAAATAATGTGAATCTACAAAAATCGAAAGCACCAATGGAAAGAGCAATAAAAGTTGACGTGAAAGTTTAAAACTTTTCGAAAAATAACTTGAAATAAAGAGTAGATCTAGGACTCAACATAAAACCATGCATGAAAATAAAATCCAAAATAAAGCATATGAAATACTTAAAATAAAAATGACCAAGGACCCAATCTATGATCAAGGTGTGTCACTCACCTAGATTTCATAAACCAAATTGCAAATCTAACAACAAATCTAAGAGCTAAGGCAAAATGCATAAATTGAAGAACAAGCAAGAAATTGAAGAACAATGAAGAAGATTAAGGAAACTTGCTTGAATTAAGAAAGAGCAAGAAACTTGAATGAAAGTACAATTCAAAAAAAAATCCAAGTGATGATTTGAATTCTTCTTGAGCTTACAAACCCAAGGAAAAGCTTGAAATTAAATCTAAGATCTAGAGAGAGAAATTAAATCCCAAACCCATGAAGGAGTTGGGAGGAGAGTGGATGATCGTTTTCTAATGAGAGATCTATCTATTTATATTAGGTTTTTGGAGGTAATTAGGTCAATTAAGCCTTAAAAGCTTGGATTTCCCATGTTTGACCAAGTTTGACCCGAAATGGCCTTGATATGCACTTGGCTCAACGTTTGGCGTGATTTGGCTCGAGGTGCCTCGGATTTTGGGCGAGTTTGGCTTGTATTGACGCGCATTGGCTTGGCTTGGCCGGCGCTCTACAACGCTCGACAGGCTCTCAACAGGCGTGTGCTGGCAGCTGCTGGGCACGGGTGGGAGTGTCTTGGCGACCATTCCAGAATGTTTTGGCATTTTGTAGCTAGTTTGTGGCGTGGGTTGGCACGTCTTGGCGTGCCCAGACTCACTTTGGCTCGAGCCAAGGTTAGGACAAGGACCAATTTCACCTTCTTGCCAAAATCTAGCAAAAGTCACACCCATTTACAAATTAATTGAATTCATAAAGTCAAAGAGAAACACGAAAAATAATAAAACATGAAAACAACCTAAGAACTCAATGAAACTCGATTCAAAACTACTATAATCAACACTAAACCTTAATTAAAAACACGGGAAAAGCACCACAATCACATGCAAAACACAAGGCACCAACTTCTAAGTCCCCTATGCCCTATCCATCCCGGCTACAAAATGCTAAGAAGGATGAACAATTTTAAAAGCTCTATGATTTATTGTCCAACGTGAATATCACTCTTCCCTTGTTAGATGCCATCCAAAATATTCCATCTTATTCCAAGTTCTTCAAGGAGATTTCCTCCAAGAAGCTTGAGAGCGCTATGAATGAGAGATTTTATCTATCTATGGAGGCATGTGTGGTTTGTGACCCTTCTCTCTTGGCTCTTAAGAAGGCGGATCCCAGTTTTTTTGTATTGATATCACACTTGGGAATGGAAAATTCACTAATGGAATGCTTGATTCCGTGGCGGGTATTAATTCGATACCATTTTTGATTTACGAACAATTGGAACTTTCTCATTTATAAGAGATATGCATTTGCTTACAATTCGCTAATCGGTCAATTAGATACCCAAAGGGGATGGTCAAGGATGTTCTTGTACAAGTTGTAGGGATTGTGGTTCCGGTAGTTTTCATGGTGTTGGATGTTGGCATGGTGAAGAATGATGGCACCGAACACACTATCTTGCCAGGCCGCCTATTTATGGATACAACTCAATGTTTGATAGACGTTGAGAAGAAAAATCTTACTTTGTCTGTAACGGGTGAATCGGTCATGTTTTCTATGTCTAGCTTGCCATCTATTTCGTCAAGCATCTATCATGTGGATTTCTTACATGTTAACATGATTCAAGAGTTGGTTGAACAAGTTTATATGGAGGAAGAGAGCAATGAGGGGGAGTTTGCCCGGGAGTTTGTGTTGAAGGTTGTTGTGAGGAAAATGAGTCCCTTATTCGTAATGACGATTCAATTGTGTTTCAATGTGCCAAAGGATTATGTGAGAAGGATTGTATATGTGTTGTTATGGGCAACATGGTATTTTAGAGGGGGAGGTGGAGATTATTGATGATAGGTTGGAAGTTGAACCCATTGAAAAGCTTGAAGGTTATCTTCAGGGGATCGTTGAACTGCTAGAATTAGTCCCCAATGAGGTCAAGAGGAGGCACAAGCCCGAGCTTAAGCCTCTACCATCTCACCTCAAGTATGCCTATTTGGAAGAATATGAGAGCAAACCGGTTATTATCTTTGCCAATTTGAATCGAGAAGAAGAGGAGAGGTTGATTGAAGTTCTTAAAGCTCATAAGGGTGCTATTGATTGGAGTCTTGGAGATATTAAGGGAATTAGGCCTTCAACTTGCATGCATAAGATCGTTTTGGAGGATGATACCAAACCCTCTTGAGAATTCCAAAGGCGTTTGAATCACAATCTTAAGGAGATAGTGAAAGTCGAGATATTGAAATTATTGGAGGAAGGCTTGATTTTTACAATTGACGATAGTGAGTGGGTAAGTCCCGTTCATATGGTGCCGAAAAAGAGTGGCATAACCGTTATTGAGAAAGAAAAAGGAGAGTTGTTGCCATGAGGGCTGCAACGGGATGGAGGATGAGTATTGATTTTAGGGAGTTAAATGCGCCCACCAAGAAAGATCATTTTTCTCTCCTGTTTATCAACCGAATGTTGGATAAGTTAGCCGGCCATCATTCCTACTGTTTCTTAGATGGGTTATCGGGTTACTATCATATCGCAATCGCACCCGAATATTTATCCAAGACGATGTTTACTTGCCCGTTTAGAACGTTTGCTTTTCGTCGAATGCCATTTGGGCTATGCAATGCCCTGGGAACGTTTCAAAGATGTATGCTCTCAATATTTTCTGACATGATCGATAAATTTCTTGAAGTCTTCATGGATGGTTTTCTATATGGGGACTCTTTTGATGGATGTTTGAGAAATCTTGAATAAGTGCTAACCCGATGCGAAGAAACGAATTTGACCTTATGTTGGGAAAAGAGCCATTTCATGGTTCGAAGCGGCCTTGTTCTTGGGCATTTAATCTCAGAATGAGGGATTGAGGTCGATAAGGCCAAAATTGAAGTTATTGAGAAGCTACCTCCTCCACTCAATGTTAAGGATGTGAGAAGTTTCCTTGGGCGTGCCGGTTTTTATCAGCGATTCATAAAAGATTTCTCGAAAATTGCTCGCCTTTTATGCCAATTGTTAAGAAATGACATACCTTTTGAATTTGATGAAGCTTGTGAGAACGCTTTCATGTCAATTAAGAAGTGTCTTGTATTCGCCCCCATCGTAGTAGCTCCCGATTGGAGTTTATCTTTCGAGATTATGTGCGATGCTTCAAATGAGGTGGTAGGGGCCGTTCTTAGCCAACGAGTGGATAAGTTGTTAAGGGTGGTGTACTATGCTAGTTTAGTGCTTAATGATGCTCAAAAGAATTACAAAACAACCGAAAGAAAGCTCTTGGCCGTGGTCTTTGCTCTTGAGAAATTTCGACCTTACATTATTGGATCAAGAGTCATAGTCCATAGTGATCATGCCGCTTTGCGCTATTTGTTCTCTAAATCCCAAGCTAAACCTCGCCTCATCCGTTGGATTTTATTGCTCTAAGAGTTCGATATCGAGATTAAAGATCGTAAAGGGTGTGAAAATACGGTGGCCAATCACCTTTCAAGGAGCTATAAGTGAAAATTTACCTCACAAAAATTTATTTGAAGTGGCTCAAGCACCATGGTATGCCAATTTTCCAAACTATTTGGCAAATGGTGACCTCTGACCGGACATGACTTGGCAAGAGAAGAAGCATTTCCTTGTTAAATGTCAAAGCTTCTATTGGGACGATTTCATTATGTATAAAGTGGGAAAGGACGGGATGATTCGAAGGTGTGTCCCCGAGGATGAAATGCAATATATCCTAACTTTTTGCCACGATCACCAAACCGGGGGCCACTTTGGAGGAAGAAATACGGCCCTTAAGATTTTGAGTTTGGATTTTTATTGTCCGTCGCTACATTACGATGCTCAAATTTATGTTCAATCATGTGACAAATGCCAACGCACGGGGAGTATCTCAAAGAGGAATAAAATGCCCTTGGTGGGAAATTTAGTAGTTGAGATATTTGACGTAGAGGAATTGGTTTTATGGGTCCGTTTCCCAAATCTTTAGATGGATATGAATATATTCTTGGGGGGGTCGACTATGTGTTAAAATGGGTCGAAGCTATCCCCACAACCAAAAATAATGTCGAGGTGGTGGTTAAATTTGTAAGGGAGAATATTTGTGCTCGTTTCGGCTTTCCAAGAGTGATCATAAGTGATGGTGGTAGCCATTTTTGTAATAAGCTATTTGAGAAGCTCATGAAGATCTATGAAATCAATCATAAGATAGCTACACCATATCATCCCCAAACATCGGGGCAAGTTGAAACAAGTAACAAGCAAGTGAAAAGTGTTCTTCAGAAAATGGTGCAACCCAATCGTGAAGATTGGTCAAGGAAGTTGAGTGATGCCTTGTGGGCCCTTCGAATGTCCTACAAAATGGTTCTATGTCCGAGCCCTTACTATTTAGTCTTTGGCAAATATTGTCACTTGTCGGTTGAGCTTGAGCATAAAGCTTTTTGGGCGATAAATGCCGCGAATATGGATTTGAAGGAGACCGGGCTAGAGAGAATGTTGCGAGTGGTGGAGTTAGACGAGCTTCGGAACGTTCAATATGAAAATGCTCGTATTTATAAGGAAATGATGAAGCAAGTCCACGACAAGAGGATAGTCCCAAAAGAGCTTGAGGTTGGTATGCCCATCTTGCTCTACAACTTCCGTTTGGCCTTATATCCCGACAAGTTAAAATCTAAGTTAATGGGGCCCTATACAATTGAAGAAGTCAATCCAAGTGGGGCGGTGACCTTAATCGACCCTAAGACTCAAGAATGATTGCAAGTCAATGGCCATCAGATCAAGCCCTATCGCCACGGTCTTCTTTTTCCACCCGACAAGGAGGTTGTTACTTTAGTGGATCCTCCCATCTCAACTTCACCATGATCAAGAAGGGAGGTCGTCAAGCTAATGACGTAAAATAATTGCTTCTTGGGAGGCAACCCATGTTCTTTTCTTTATTTATTTTACTTTTACATTTCTTTCTTTCTTACTTTCCTTTTGATTTTATAATTGATTTGGTTAAATGAATTCAATTAATTTGTGGATGTGTGTGATTCTTGCTAGATTTGAAGTTATGAGTGACAAAAAGTAATTCAAGAACGAATACGTGCAACATTTGGCGATAGAAGTGACAAGAAAGCGAAAAAGAAGGTGAAATTGGCCCTTGGCCTAGCCTTGGCTCAAGCCAAGGCGAGCCTGAGCACGTCAAGGCTGCGTCATGGCTCACCTAGATCCGTGCCAGGACATGTCTGGGCATGCCAAGCTGCGTCAGGGTGCGTCAACAATTGTGCCTAGAGCTATGTCCAAAGGGCGAAACCTTCTGGAATGGTCGCCAAGCGACGCCAAGACCCGCGCCTGGATCCTTGATGCACGCACGCCAACAGCACGCCAAGCACTCCAACACACGCCAAGTCAGTCCAGGGTTGTTTTAGAGCTCACTTAACCCGAGCGAATTCTCTCAAAAGCACACCAAGGCCGTTAGCAAGTAGTCTTCAAGCCAGACTTCAAATCCTACAACAATCAAGACTACCCACTTTCTATCTCAATCTGTCATCATCATCAAGTTTCACACCAATGGCTCTCTGGCCATCGGACCTCCGATCTTCGGTCATCTTCTCCGGCGAGCTACTTAGGCCAAAATCCCCAATTCTTCATATGTTCATGGAATTTAAAAAATGAACAAGGTAAACGGCTTAAAACAACCTCCTCCACACCCCTATACATGCTTGAGTTCTTGGATTGTAGGTATTAGTGAGATTTTCAATACCCATTTGAAATAACCCTTCTTTTCAATTCTTTCACATAACATGTTCGGTAAAATGCTCAAATGAGCGTTCTTCATTTTGTATGTGAGTTTTGACCTCGAACCCTTCACAAATTCTTGTATAAACACCAAGGATAGTACACTTTTCTTATTGGCAAGCTCCAATTCAAAAATTTTCGTCCAAGAATTTTCTTAAGCCAAATTTAAGGTTCCCGACCAATATTTTCATTTGTAACTTAAATTCTTAATCAATGCCTCCTAAAGTTTCTAGGAAAGGGGGTAAGAGAGTTCCTATTCCTTCAAATGTGTCTTTTGATGCTTATTCCTTGGTGGAGATTCCCAAATTTGAGAGACTTTCAAAGCGATCCATTTCCAAACCCCGAGTGTTTTTTATGAAATAAATCGAGGAAGATGCTAAAAGACCTGATTGTCTATTTGATGTGGCCGTCCTAAAGTTGGCCAATTTATTTGGTTCCAACCAATTAGCAAAATTGCACGGGCCGTGTTATTGAGAGCTTGTTGTTGAGTTTTACACCACTTTTGAAAGGAAAGATTCCGCATTTACTTGTCGATTAGCCGGTAAAGAGATCGTGGTGGATGAAAATGTGTTCTCTCAAGTCTTGGGATTAGAATTCGGTGGAGAGAAGGTTCATTTAGAAGCAAGTCTTCCCGAGCTTGACATCAAGAAATTTTGGAAAGATATCTCAAAGACCAATGCGGTTAAGAGTGCCAAGAGAGCGGTAGCATGGGATATAGAGGATGACTCATACTTTATTATGTATAAATTCATAGTCCATGTTGTTCTCGGAAAGCAAGAGACGAACAAGATTTCCCGATTTGATGCCCTTCTATGGTGTGCACACAAAGGATACACCCTTGTATTCCTTCGATCATAATCTCCACAATCCAAACTCACGCAGGTGTAGAAGTGCGAAGTTTGGGGTTCACATCTCTTAAAACTCGAAAAGTCAATCTCATTCCCCGTGACTTAAAGGTGCAAAAATCCAAGAAAAGGAAAGTCTCAAATCTCTCTTCTCTAATCGAGGGGCCTTTTCATATTCAAACCGAGGATTCACCCACGAACCCCAATAACCCTTTGGAAGGATGGGCGGGTGTTTATCATCGAGTTTTACAAGTGGCGAATGATCATAGAGATGAAGCGAATAGGGAGTTCCAAGCTATGGTCATTGATCGACTTGATTGAAACTTTGAGGCAACGAAAATTTTACAAGAACGACAAGCTCGACATCAGAAGGAAAGTCACAAAGAGTTCAAGACTTTGAAAAAATTGCTCATGACTTGCATATGTATGAATAAAGACGCGGTTGATGATAATGAAGAATCAAGAGTTGAGGCTTGAGTCGGTGAGAGGGGTGTTGATGATTTGAACCGAGACGATGGGTTTGAGATGGGACAAAGGAGTGTGAACGAAGTTGAGAATATTAGAGGAGGGGATGGGTATGAAGGCGGACAAGTAGATGACCCAGTTGCCAATAATGATAATAACAAGGGTAGCAAAGAAATGTTATCTTTATGGGAAAGGAGGATCTTGCGGATGTTGATGTTCAGGAAAGAAAAAGCGAGAACTTAATGAGGATGATGATATTTAAGATGATGATGATGCCCGAGAAGCGGAGAATATGAAGATGATGACGATTCAATCCGACTGTGGGGGAGAAATTGATGACTATTTCGATCCAATTCGTCCTATAGATGCGGATGATGAATCCGTTTATCCCATTATTTGGCATGGTGTGGCGAACGACGATTCTGAGAGTGATGAGTAGGTGATGGGGGGTGTGGGGGTGTGGGTGGGTGAATAATGATCATGACCCTTTTTGCTCTTTTGAACTCTTTTCATTTAGTAGTTTTATTTGATTTTGTAATATATATTTGATATTTGGTACTTTTGGATTATTTTGGAGACATCTGGATGTTTACATTATTTTTATGCGTTTCTTTGCTTTCTTATTATATAAAAATCCAAAAACATTCGAAAAATTGAAAAAATTAAAAAACAAATGTGTTGTCATTTGGTTCTTTTTAGCCCTTGGTTTTGTTTTGTTTTGATTCATGTGCATATTTTCTTGTGTTTTTGATTTTGTGTGGTTTTCTTTTATAATTTTTTGGTCGAGTTGATAAGCTAGTAGCGTTCATGGAGCCGGAAGAAACAAGTTCTTTCTCGGTTTTTGCTTAGATTGCTTGGATGCTTAAGTGGACCCCACCGAGCTCGACCCAAAACTCGCTCGGTTAAGGAAACTTCTATCTCACCCTCCTTTTACTTATTTTTCATTAAATTGCAATGAGGGCATTGCATGATTTAAGTGTGGGGTGGGTAGGTGGTTAGGGTCCGGGTTTTACAAAGCATGATTTGTCTTTATTAACTCGAGCCTTGGCAAAGTGACGCATTCTTGGCGAAGTGACGCTTACTAATTGCACATTTATATGGTTGAGTTATTTTTGTGTCTTGTGTGAGTTTATTATATAGATGAGCAATCACCACATGCTTAGAAGTTTGAATAGTTTACTCATCGGGTTTTTACATGTATATGCCCTCTTGTGTAAGGAGTTGAATTTTTGTGCTTCATCCAAAACCCAACTATATATATACTCAACATTTACTCGTGAAAAGATTGTAAAGCTCTAAAAGCTCTTTTGATTTTGTCTTCCAAAACACTGTGCAAACTAGTGAGTAGCCTTGTGTGAATTATCGGTTTTACTTGCATTTATATGGAAATTGCATTGAGGTGGCTTGATTTTGCTCATACATGATTAAATTTGGAAATGACCTCGAGGCACACATATCACATTTATTCCGGCCATATCCAAATATATAAGCTACTTAAATATCCCAAATGAGCCCCCTTGAGCCTATGCCTCGTTTCTTGTTAGTCGAGCTCGATTTTAGCTCTTATATCTTCATATTGTGAGATGAGAGTGTATGTTGTTACCGGGCTAGGAATGTGTGGGAAATCAATTGTGGGTTTTGGGTTTTGAGTTTTTTAATTAAAAAAAACAGACAAACAAACAAACTCCAACACAAATCACGAAAAGTGATAAAGCGTGCGTTTAAGTGAAAAGCCTAATTTTTAAAAAGCTAAGTTTAGTAAAAAGAGGCGAATTCAAAAAACTTCTAAGGGTTGTGAAATAAAAGTTGGAAAAGTGTATGTGTGTACGAATGGGTTTTTAATGAAAGTTTGGTAATTTGGGAAGGGTGAAGCGATCATAAGCTTCGAGTTCTAGAAGTTAGGGTTTTGTGTGTTATTGATCACGTTTGATCGTATCTTAGCCACTATATCCATATATTCCATACCTTACCAAAGTGCCAACATTATAACCCGAAATAAAGACCTCTTTCAATTCTTGTTTGGTCATGTACAATGGGTAATTTTGAGTTTCTAATTTTTGAAATCTTGACAAGGTGCATGTATTGTCTGATTAGAGCGTATACACGTCCTATATAAAAAAAACACTTAAGTGAATTGAGCGAACACCCTCAAAATTCCATTTGTGAGGAAGTCATCGATTTGGTTTTTATTTGACAAAGAGTAATACGAGCAATGCTTGGAGATAACGAGTTTATGTTGATACTTTTATCATTCTAATTTGGATAAGCACAAGGATTTTTCTTTTTGCACAATGTTCATTGCATGTACATTCTTGATTCTTTTCGTTGTTCGTAGACGAACAAACCAATAAGTGTGGGGTGGTTGTTTTGCATGTGATTATGGTATATTTCTCGTGTTTTTAATTACGATTTAGTGTTGTTTATAGTGGTATTGACTCGAGTTTCGTTAGGTTACTAGGTTGTTTTATTGTTTTATTGTTTTGAGCCTTATGTTTATGATTCGTACATTTTTGTTGCTCTTGTACATATTTTGAGTCATATTTGAGTCTTTTTACCGTCTTTTTAGGTTAAGAATAAGCTAGTTTGCATGATTTTTCATTCTTTGGCCTTTTGCTTAACTTTTTGACTTTTCATTCAATAATTGGTCATTTTGAACCATTTTTCTTGTTTTATTCTTACAGCTGGGTCACTTGACAAAACCGGGAGATGAAGACAAAGGATTCAGTGCTCAAATCAGCCAAAACAACACCTGTCCGATCGGATGAGCCCACTAGCCGAACGGATTGACCTTCAAAGCACACACCGATCGGATAAGCTCTACGTCCGACCGGACAAGAGGACATAAACTTTCATCCGATCGGACTTAGACGTTATAAATGCAAATTTCTGGGATTCTTCAGTTACAAAACCTCTTTGAGCCTTTAAATCTCAGAAATTCTCAGAGAAGACCCATCCTTTCAGCATTAGACTGGATCATATACAATTAGAAGAGAGAATTGACAACTTCTCAACCTTTGACTTATAGACTTTACGGAGAATTCATTAAGAAGTTCAATTGGTTCGTGATAACCGCTGGAGATGGAGGTTCGTGACAAGCTTCCAGGATTCAGCGAGGTTCATTTCATCCCCAGATTAGCTGGGATTAGTAAGGATTCGTCGTAATATCGTGATAGAGTTTTCTCATGATTTAGTAAACTCTAAACCTTCATCTTGTTAATTAGTATGGTATTTCATGTTAGATAATGATCTTGTGATATCATGTTTGCATATTTCTTTTGAATCGTTTATGATTAAGTTCTTGTGAACGATTCGATAATGAATTTCTTATTGTTAATTAGTTGATTCATATTACCATAATTTGGATATTTGGAATGGTTTGTTCTAGTTAGAAAAACTTTTGGATAACCTTTGGTGAATGCATATCTATTGTTTGATGAATTGTTAGAATGATATTTGGTGGAACGGTCTTTAGTAAGAATAGTTAATCTTTGAGTACGTGAATCGATTAAACAACTCTTGCGAAGAGGTTGACACCCTCGAAGCAAGATAGGTTTTAAATCGAGTTTTCTTAAATTAAGTTCTTTTAAAATTTTCGGAACAAAACCCCCCTTTGATCGTGTGTTTAGACATAGAACTTGTGTTTTATTCATAATAAACATCGTTGACTCTGTATTTCCACTCCTCAAGAGAATTGACCCGGTTAAACTTGTCAGTCTACAAGTGACCCCGTTCTCTTGCGGGCGAACTAACTTATTTTCTAACATAGACGCGCATGGTTTAACTTGGATTTTGATTTTGAAACACAAAATTTCGAATCAGAACTTGGCGCCATTGCGGGGAGTGGCAAAGGTGCTAATGAAGTTTATTCGTGTTAAATTTATGTTTGTTACGTTTATTTTTGTTTTTGGTTTACCACTCGATGCGTTGAGATTGTTTGTTGTTTATGCAAGGTCGTAGATGCCTAATAGGTGAACTTACGCCATTCATAGATAACATCGAATGAGTAGGAAGACCAAGGCAACTTTTACTTCCCTCGACGGGAATCAATCCGAAACAACTCAAGCCGTCATGTCGACCAATCCACTTAATGGCGGCCGAGGAAACGGAGGGAGAGGAGGAAGAACAAATGGTCGAGGGAGAGGATAAGACAATCGCGTTCCTCCTCACGATCAACCATATGGCATGCCACTCGAAGATGACATGCAAAATCAAGATCAAAATCCACAGAATGATATCCAGAATGAAGATACACGGACATTTTCTCAAATTAAAAATCAAGAGCATGATCGTGACGAAGAACCAAGAGGACACGAAGTCCTTGAACATGTTAGTCCTCCGGCACACAACAGGGTACCACAACCCCATGATGACCGCTGAGTTATGTGGCCAGAACAACCAGTCGATCTAACGCCACAATATTTCTGAAACCGAGAGGAAGCCCGAGCCTTCAACACATGGGCAAATCAGAGATTCGAAGATAATCATGTTTGAAATGGCGGTCCCCAGCCTCGAAACAACCAACAAAATCATTTGATCAAGAACCGAGCAGGATGACCGAATCATTTAAGAAATGGAAGAAACGAACAAATGAACCGTGTTTGGAAAAATGACGAGTACGACCATACTTATGAAGACGAGCAATACAATGGTTATGGTGGAAGAAGAAACTTTCGTGGAGGCCGAGGTCAACGATATCCAAATGAACGCCGACAAGGAGACCTAGTGTGCCCAACCATTGGCCCATATAATGCAGCCATCGTCTTAGGCCCCGCAGCCCGAGACTACGATTTAAAGTCTAACATTGTCAACCAATTGCCAACTTTCTATGGAATGTCGAACGAAGACCCGCTTAATTTTATTCGAGAGTTTTACGCGACGGTGTCCGGAATTCCAGCATTTAGATTAAACGAGAATCAGCTCGGGATGAGGTGTTTTCCAAGTAGCTTGAAGGATATTTTGAGATGAAAGAACTCCCAAACAGTGGCTTCTGTCATTGCAACCCAACTCCCTAACCAATTGGGACATGGTGTTTAAAATGTTCGTTGGCAGATTTTATTCGGCTCAAACGACGGCCAAACTAAGGAGTGAAATTACCAATTTCGAGCAAATGGATGGCGAGTCATTTCACGAAGCATGGGAATGATACAAAAGACTTATACAGGCATGCCCGCATCACAACAATAGTCCCGAAATGGTCAACAACTATTTCCATGAAGGATTGTTGCCAAGCTTTAAGCAACAAGTTGAGAACAAGGCCGACGACTTTGGAGACTTAACTGCAACGGAGGCATGGGATTCATTCGAACTTTTGGGTGAAAAATCAAGGCAAACAAGTTCCAGACCAAAGAAAATTAGAGTGAACAAAGTATCGACATCAAAAGGGGAGAGTGGCAAACTTGAGGAGCTTACAAAACAAGTTGCATTGTTGGCTGGAATGATGACGTGCGAGAAGGAATTGACGCAACCATCACACGAAACGTGTGGAGTTTGTGGAGTATTTGGACATGGAGCCAACATATGTGATGCAACATTTGACGAAGATGAGGACGAAGAGGTGAACGCCATGCAAGAATTCCAATCCAACAATAAATTTGGTCAAAAGTTCACTAAAACTTACAACTCGTACAATCTGACTATCCGAGACCATCCGAACCTCAAGTACAGAATGGGGAGTCCCAATTATGTACCACCGCCCAAACAAACGGATCCTCAATATTTGGCACCTCCCCCACTAAATAAAAGTCAAGGAGGACCGAGCAATTACAATTCCTATCAGAACAAGGGCCAAGGTAGTTATCAACAACGTTTTCCGCAGAGGCAAGGTCAACCACAACAACAACAATATGAAACTCCGCCACAACAACAAAAAGCCCCAATACCCCAAGATTCCGATGAAGAGTTATGACTTTGGAGGCAAAGGTAAGAGATGGAAACGCTACGCAATCGAGAAGAGACCCTTCGAACCATCGACGAAAATAATCGAACAAAGAAACAAATGGATAAGTTGGAGATGATGATAGGGCAACTTTCCGCGTCCATGGCAAAACTCAGAGCCGACCCCACAAAGCTCCCTAGTCAACCCGAGCAGTCAATGGCCATACATGTGCTACGAGGAGGCAAGAAAGTCGATAACGAAATCAGAGTGATGAAAGGGGAGGATCATGAGGACGAACGTATTTTGAAGGAAAAACCAACCAAGGAATCCGATCGGATAGGGCAAAAGTCCAAGCAGACCAGAGGATAGAAAGTTTTGTCTGATCGGATAGGGAAAAATTCCGATCGGACTGAAGAACAGGAAGTTTTATTCGACCAGATGGAGCAAAATTCCAATCGGACTGGAAGACAGAAAGATTTGTCCGACCGGATAGGGCAAAAATCTGATCGAACTGGAGAACAGAGAGTTTTGTCAGATCGAACAAAGCACAATTCCGATTGGACCGGTGGACAAAAAGTTTTGTTCGATCGGACTGGAAAAGATATCCGGTCGGATACTACTCATACGCAGGAGAATTTGAGCAGCATCAAATAGCAACGAGTCATCCGAGACTCTGTACCATTTCCAAACCGACTCAAGCCAGCAAAAGAGAGCAAGAAATTCATGGAGCTCTACAACATGTTGAAGAACGTAAACGTAAACTTACCACTGTTTGACGTAATCAAAGCAATGTCTGGATACGTGAATTTTTTCAAAGAACTAGCATCAAAAGAGAGGAAGCTAGAAGCAAACGAGAGAATAGTGTTGTCAAAAGAAGTGAGTGCAATTTGCCATCAACCACTGCCACCGAAAGTGGGCAGTCTAGGGAGTTTTTTCATCACGATAACTCTAGGGGATGGACAAAAGGCTCGAGGAATGCTCGATTTAGAGGCAGGGATCAACTTGATGCCCTACGCCCTTTACAAACAGTTCAACCTTGGAGAGATGATACCAAAGAGCTTAAGACTTCAATTAGCTGACCGATCAGTGCGACATCCTCTAGGAGTAGTCGAGGACATTTTAGTAGAAGTCGGTTCCTTAGTAATTCCCGTGGACTTCGTGATATTAGATGTTGGAGAAGTTGCAAAATCAAGCAAGGAGCACACCATTCTCCTGGGTAGACCATTCATGGTAACATCACATACCTTGATCGACGTGGGGTAAGGAAAAATAACACTTTCAGTGTTTGACGAATCGGTCACGTTTTCACTTAAAGACATTCAAAGCGTTCCTTCACATTCAATGGACACCGACTGTTCTTATCTCGATTCAGTGGACAAATGTGTGAAAGAATTGTTCGGCATCATACCTTTTGAGGAATGAAACGTCGAGAACGACAATCTTAATACGGAGGGGGTGGTCGACCTATTCGAGATTGACGAGGAGCACATGAGCGAAACGTCTATTCAACCCGTGGTAGAACCTAAAATGGAGTTGAAACCACTTCCGAGCCACCTCAAGTATGTTTTTCTCAAAGTCAACGAGAGAAAACCCGTGATAATTTTCGCGGAACTAGCCGAGCATGAAGAAAAGGAATTGATCGAGGTACTTAAAAAGTACAAACAAGCAATCGGTTGGAGCATCGAAGACATTAGAGGAATAAGTCCGGTGACAGCATGCATCAGATTGAATTAGAAGAAGGAGCAAACCAATAAGGGACAAACAAAGAAGCTTGAACCCGACACTTCAAGAGGTAGTCAAAAAACAAATTCTCAAACTCATTGAAGAAGGAATTATCTACCCCGTATCAGATAGTGAGTGGGTCAGCCCAGTGCACGTCGTTCCAAAGAAAGGAGGCATAACGATTGTAGAAAATGAGAAGGGAGAGGTTGTTCCAATGTGCTTAACCACCGGGTGGCGCATGTGCATTGACTACCAAAAACTAAACACATCAACAAGAAGGATCACTTCCCACTTCCATTCATGAATCAATGAGGCAACAAAGCCTCAATCAATAAGAGTACGCTCAGGACGCTCGCCAGGATGCGTGGGAGGCACGTGAGGAAGGCAGGACGTTTTGAGGTTC
Organism: Phtheirospermum japonicum; assembly: GCA_014905375.1. Classification (NCBI taxonomy): domain Eukaryota; kingdom Viridiplantae; phylum Streptophyta; class Magnoliopsida; order Lamiales; family Orobanchaceae; genus Phtheirospermum; species Phtheirospermum japonicum. The sequence continues at coordinate 476,523 of BMAC01000087.1, read as the reverse complement.
CCTGGATAGAATGGACACCAACATGGCCACAAGTAACCAATATCTCGCTAGGTTGAACGACAACGTCGAAGCCAACCACAGATACCTTGTTTTTATTGATGAACGCTTGACGGGGATCAAGCATCGCTACCCACCTCCACCTCCGGACGACATGGACCAGTAGGCGGGCCCGTGACCCAATTTGTATCATTTCTATCCAAACTTTTCCTTTCTTTAATTTTTCATTTTTGTTGGGTGCGTGGGTGTCTGTACTGAATAATTGATTCAAATTTTTGCATGTTTGAACTGTCCCTTCCCCGTTAATTATTTATTTTGGTTAGCAATCAGGAGATTGCTAATTTCTTTTTGTAGGGGGGGGGGTGAAATCGGTCGAAATTCGACCACAAAGGTATCATCCGGTCGGATGGATAGTAATATCCGACCAGATAAAACCTAATGTCCTCTTATCCGATCGGACAAAGACATTCACCGATCGGACATGTTAATTTCACTTCATCCGGTTGGACGAGTGCTATATCCAACTGGATGAACCTGGCTGCATGCATAACTCAAGTCATCTTAGTCAATTTATTTGCTTTTGGGTTCTATTGTGTAACTACGAATTAACCAATTGCTTATGTCAGCTTCAGTTGAGATCATGCCCTTACTTATTTGTGTTTGTATTGGCTTGCCTGTCAAAATCATGTATTGTGATCTATCGTTGGAGTTTTTTGAGCTTGTTTAGTGCAGAATTTTTCAAAACTTATTTATGTATAATTATTTAAAATAACACTTAGTCGTTAGCAATTTTGCGAAACTTTTAAAACTCGATCACCTTGCTTTCAAAGTTTGAATAAAACCCTTGTAAGAAGACTTGCGTGTTTATCAACATTACATGCTGTGATTCGATAAGCGTTTTGAGAAGTCTCTAAGTCGCATATGTACATTTGGTTTTGAAAATGACGATAGGCACATATAAAACCCGATTCCAGCCATATTCAAAATTAAAAACCACTATAAATTCCTAATAAGCCTCTTTGAACCTTTATTCTGTCTCTTTGTTAGCCATGAGCATCATTGTAGCTCTTATTTTATTTATGTCTGTGAGATTAGAGTTTATTTATTATTGGTCTATTGAGATTGACGATTACAGGGTGGGAATTAGTGGAGTTTATAATAAGAAAAAAAAAAAGAAAAGAAAAAATAAGAAGAAGAGGAAATTAAGGGTGCTTAAGTTCTTTAAGAGCATCTAGGTAATAAAAATAAAGCCTATGTATAAAGGCAAATATTCGGATAGTGATCTTGTGATATCATGTTTGGATATTTCTTTTGGATCGTTTATGATTAAGTTCTTGTGAATGATTTGGTGACGAATTGCTTATTGTTAATTAGTTGATTCATATTACCGTGATTTGGATAGTTGGAATGGTTTGTTCTAGTTAGAATTACTTTTGGATAACTTTTGGTGAATGCATATCAATTGTTTGATAAATTGTTTGAATGATATTTAATGGAACGGTCTTTAGTAATAATAGTTGTTGAGTACGTGAATCGATTAAACAACTCTTGCGAAGAGGTTGACACCCTCGAAGCAAGATAGGTTTTAAATCGAGTTTTCTTAAATTAAGTTCTTTCGAAATTTTTGGAACAAAACCCCCCTTTGATCGTGTGTTTAGAATGAGAACTTGTGTTTTATTCATAATAAACATCGTTGACTCCGTATTTCCACTCCTCGAGAGAGTCGATCCAGTTTAACTTGCCAGTCTACAAGTGATCCCGTTCTCTTGCGGGCGAACTAACTTGTTTTCAAACATAGACGCGCATGGTTTAACTTAGATTTTAATTTTCAAACACAAAAGTTCGGATCAGTGTACGTTGTTAGTGATGTTTGTGTGATTCTTGAGTTTTTATGTTCAAAGTTTCTATTGCATAGGTGAAACAGGTCTTGAAGTTAGAAGCACTAAAGAAGTGAAAATAAGTGACCTAATGAATTAGACATGCGCCAAGACGTGCCAAGCACCGCGCTATCTCAAGCCAAGTCCACCCTTACGCCTAAATCCGTGCCAGCATGCGCCTAGATTCGAGCCAAGGCATTGAGGCTCAAGACCTACGCCATGACGTGCCTAAATCCATGCCACGAGCTAGCTCTAAAGGGCGCAACCTTCTGGAATGGTCGCCAAGCTGCACCCAGGACCTTGTCGCACGCCAACAGCTGCGCCCAGGACCTTATCGCATGCGAGCAGCTGCGCCAATCTACTCCCAGCACCTTGTCGCATGCCAACCCACGCCAAGCATCAAGCCAAGTGCCGAGCAAGGTGTCTTCGGGTCAACTTTGGCCAAACACGAGAAATCAAGCTTTTAATGCTAATTTTACCCATTTGCCCTTAATTAGACTTGGTATAAATAGATGTAAGATGAATCAAGTGGGGGATCATCTCTCATTCTCCCAACTCATTCATGATTTTGGAGTCTAAACCCTCTCTAACTTTTAGATTTATTTTCAAACTTTTTCTTGAGTTTGTTAGCTCAAGAAGGATTCAAGCCATCACTTGGATTTAATTTGGATTGTAATTTCATCAACTTAGTGATTCTTTTTCTTAATTCAAGTAAGCTTTTCTTAATTTCTTCCTTATTCTTCAATTTCATACTTGTTCTTCACTTTATGCATTTTGTCTTAACTTTTAGATTTGGTGTTAGATTTATTATTTGATTTGTGAAATCTAGGTGAGTGACACACCTTGATCATAGATCCGGTCCTTGATCGTTTTTATTTTAAGTATTTCTTATTCTTTATTTTGGTTTTTATTTTCATGCATGGTTTAATTTTGATTCCTAGATCTACTTCTTGTTTCTAATTATTTTTTATAAAGATATTAACTTTCACGTCAACTTTCATTGCTATTTCCAATGTTGCTTTCGATTTTTGTTGATTCACATTATTTAGATTTCATGATCATGCATGCATAGTTATACCTTAGGTTTTTTTGATTGTACTTTATTGATTTTTTACTTTTTATTGCTTATTTTGCTTATTGCTTGCAATTTCAATATGGCAAACGCATGAGGCATTCGAAATACTTGCTTTACCTTCGTGTTCTTTTAGTCTCATAAGCTAAAACACATTGATTCATACAATCACTTGAATTCCAATAATACCAAGCCATGGACCTCTTTTATACCACTAAAAACAGCATTTCACATATACATAATATCACATATAACCGATACACATCATCACAAATAATTGAAATTTTAAATCTAAAATATAAAATCTAAAACCTTAAAATGAAAAAACTAAACCCTAAAATAAAAAACTAAACCCCGAAATTGAATATTAAAGTCTAAATCCTAAATTTCTATCACATATAACTAATACATATTATCATATACAACTAGTAAAATAATAGATTTTTGCCGGGATTTTAAATGAAAAACTAAACCCTAAAAATGGAAAACTAAACTCCAAAATGTAAAACTAAACCCTAAAATGAAAAATAAACCCTATACTCTAAATTTTTGTCACATATCATCACGTATAATTGTCATATCATCACGCATAACTGTCATATATCATCACATATAACTGAATGATAATAAGTTTTTATAGGGTGCACCTAGCAAGGTTCACATAGGTACATGTAATAAATTATCAATTTCGTAACCTCCAGGTAAAATAATTAAAAATTATTTATTATAAAAACCAGTCTTACTGTTATTAGAACAAATAATACTCCGATTTATGTGTAAAAATCATTTAGTGTGAAGAATAATCTTCGTGTAAATACAAAAACAATATTACGATTAGTGTGTACCATTTTCAGTATTATTCTTTTAGTATTTTTAATGAGTATTATTTTTTTTTTTCAAATCTCGCATAATATGAGAGTGTTAAACTAGTATACAATATATGAGGGTGTTAAACTGGTATACAACTATTGATAGAGTATATTTAAAAAAAATTATATATAGTTGCTTAGTGGTATGAATAATATGAAAAATGATTCCATAGGCATTAGTTGTTGGGCAAGACTCTTGTTAGGCCGAACTAACGGATCATCCGTTAGGCCAAAATTTCATATCGCAACATTATAGTATAAAAACCAATACATTATAATAAAAATTCAATACATCATAATACTAATACAAAAACCAATACATCATAACCCGGGTCAGATATTTATGAAAAATCAATACTTTTTAATACAAAAACCAATACATCATAGTTCAAAAACCAATACATTAAAGTATCGGGTCAGATGGCCTAACGGGTCATGACCCGTCAATCTGGCCTAACGCAAGTCTTTGTCTTAGTTGTTTGGCCACCATTTATTTTAAAAATCAATTGTAATAATAAAAACCAGACCCTTTTTTCTCCCCAAATTGCCGAAAGCCCTAGCCAATCTCCATCTCTCTCTAAAATACCCAAATTCCTCAAGTTCTAAACTCCATCGCGTTCCTCCACCAGCTTGAAAACTTCGACCGGTATTGTTTCTATTATTTTTCATCGTTTACAGATTAAACGTTTTTTTGATTCTCAGGTAACTCGAATAATTCTCTGCTCCTTTATGTTTAATTATTGTTCCACTGAAGAGTATGATATTTATTGTTCGTTTCGGTTTTTGAAGGTAAAAATGGAACCTATGGACATTGTTGGTAGAACAAAAGAGGATGCTTCGCTTCCTAAAGGTTCTTTCTTGCCCGTCCATATTCCATGTCGATTATGTTTTTTTGTCTCTCTTTTAAAATGCTCCCTAAATTTAAGTAGGGAACCTATACCTGAAATTTTTGCAAAAATACGTTTATCAACAATTTACTGTGGAGTAAGATGTTGAGTGATGTGTAGCAATTGAAGTGACTCATTGCAATTGGTAGCAAAATATTCTGAAACTTTTAATAGAATGTTATGTGATCACAGTGAATTGGATAAAGTACACAGAAATTTATGTGCGTATGGATAACTGTGTATTGAAAAACTTGATCTTACGAAGAGAGGAGCCGTGATGCATTGATCTCTTCCCAGCATTTGCAATTTTCAGAGCGATGTGCTATTCATCAAATATTGAGTTCTGTTGATTTTAAGGTCTTGACTATGATAACAGTGTCGGGTGCAGCTGTATGGTAAGGAAAGAGATGTTTTGGCACATTTAAAAGATATAAGTCTTGCAGTGTTCTCTTTTGGTGACCTAAGTTGGACGATTAGAATTTTAGTAACTCTAAGACTCCTTTTTACCTGAGATTTAATTAACTCCAATTAGTACACGATAAATAGAACAATTTTCTATTCTTACTTGAATATTTCATAGTAACTCACGCAGTGAAATATGACTTGTCCCGAGCTTCCGAAAGGCGGCGCCTAGGCGTGAGGCGAGACGAGGTGAGGCACCTCGCATAGGTTAGGTGGTGCGAGCAAATGAAAGGCACTTCCTAGCTCATCCAAGGCAGTGATTTAAGAGGCGCGAGTCACCCCGTGGCGTCAAGCATGTTCTATACCTTAGGCGCTCGCGATTCAATAAGAGATTTATGTATGTAAATGTACCGTAGAAGAACTTGCATTCGTTTTTAAATTCATTCTTTTCTACATCAAAACAAACGAATTGTAGACAGAGATGCACACACACACACACAAAAAAAAGGGCCACTAAGAGAAATGGGTAAAACAACCACCAAAACAAAAAAGCAAAGCAAAAGACCTCACAACCCTCCGGCGACAACACTGCTCGCGACCTAGCGACAATTTAAACAGAAAAGAAAGTAAATGAAAATAAGCAAAGAAAGGGGAATAAAAGCTTGACAAGGTCGCTAACCGCTGCAAGAAAGAGAATTAGGTCGTCGGAGGAAGAGAGCCCATGAGCCAAATGTGAGGGAAATAGGGTTTGTGTTTTGGTTTGGTAGAAACAAACGATTTAGAACTTTAAAATTAGGGATTTTGGCCTCGATTCGGCGAATCACTTGCCTTCAAGGCGCCGCCTAAGCGGTTTTTTTTGAAAGCTCGCACCGCATCACCTATGCGAGGCGATAGTTCCTCGATTCGCCTCGCCTCACACGTCGCCTAGGTTGTGCCTTTTAACTAATCCAAGGGGATGGCGCCTTGTGGCAAGCGCCTCGCCGAAGCGAGTCTAAAAGCACTAATTTTAAAGTTCTTATCTTTCGTTTCTTCCAAACAAAACACAAAATAGCTCCACAATCTCTATGTCACTCACTTCGTGGGCGTTCTTCCTCTGGCAACCTAAGCCTCTTTTCCGTGGCTGGTGACCTTGTGAAGTTTCTCTTCCCTTTTCTCTGCCTTTTCTATTTGGTTGGTATCGCCCGCCATCGTCCTTGGCGAATTGGCTATGATTGCTGTAGTATCATTGTCGGTGAGTTGTGAATTCTTTTGCAGGAGTGGCAATTTTCGACTCGACACAAAAGCATGACCTGAAACTAAAATTCTTTAAGTGAGTTAGGGTTGAGGTGTTTCGGGTTTGGGTAATTGACATGATTAGTAATCGGGTCAGTTTCGGGTTGACCCAAAAAAGTACCTTTAACCTCTTTTGACCCATTTGTATTAATTGAAGCTTAAGCTTTTGCATTCATTTTTTGTAATTTTCATTGTAAAAATTAATGAAAGAACATAATAGATAGATGGCATATGGGTTATGCAAGTTTATAAAGTACATTGGTCGTTTTTGGGCTACCCGACTTTAAAGAGGTCATGTTCGGGTTCATGAATCCATAGTTTAAAAAGGCGCGCCTGAGGCGCGCCTAAGGCGCAAGGCGCTCAGGGCGATGGCCCAAACGCCTATCCAGTCAAAAGGCGGGCGCTGTGCGAAAGGCGCGCCTTTTTTCGCCTTAGGGTGCGCCTTAGTGCGCCTTTTTTGCGCCTAGGCGCGCCTGGCAAACATGGTCAACTTTTTTTTTTTTTTTTTAAATTTAGGAACTTATTCATACTTATTAACATCCCAAATGAATATAATAGTTGTTATCGTGTCATAATAATTATTATAACTTCTGTGTTTAATGTTTAGTTTGCTCTTTTGGGTTACCATGAATAATTTGTTTTTGTAATATAACTATTTTCACAATGTAGTTGCTTATTTGTAATCTAAAAACAAAGTTAATATATTTTTCATTTTTTTTTATTTTTGCGCCTTTTGTTCAAAAGGCGCGCGCCTAGCCGTGCGCCTTGCGCCTCAGGCTCCAGAAGGCTTTGCGCCTAGGTGCGCCTCTCGCCTTTTTCAACTATGCATGAATCTGACCCGAATAATTAAACAGGCCGTGTTCGGGTTGGCAAGTTTTATGTTACATTGTAAATACTGAATTCCAACCCGACCCGCTAACTCGAGCACGACATGAATTGTCACCCCTATTCTTTTGGTTTGGCTGTTTTCTCCCCTTCGCAACTTGAGGAATTTTTTTTTTTGGTGTTTGTCTATAATTTTTTTGTTGTGGAAAATAATGAAAACTAAAAAAGAAGTGGTTATAAATACTTATATTTGTATAAATTTCTTATTTGAGCATCTCGTTTTGTGCCTCGGCTAAAGAACATGCTTGACGCCTCATGCCTTTTGAATCACTGCTTGAACCATAATCTACCATTCGTTTGCTTGAGAAAAAAAATTAATTGATGTTACTCATTGGTATGAAGTACTTGGACGATAAATTACTATTTGTTTTGTTATCCTGAGAAAAAATGTTAAACTTGATTCAAGTTACCGATTGGTATGGAGTTTAAAGAAATGATCTGGCATAATGTAATTGAACTTGATATCTTGGTACATAACTGAACACTTTCCGTGGCCTCTCGTGTTTTTGATTTCTAGGTAAATGAATTATCATTTGTAAGTGACAATAATTGTTCTCTTTCAGCGACTATGACAAAAATCATCAAGGAGATGCTCCCTCCAGATGTTCGTGTTGCAAGAGATGCTCAAGATCTTTTGATCGAGTGTTGTGTAGGTGTGGTGATTTTTGGCAATTGTTTCTTACTTCTAGATCATATTTTATATTCACCATTGTCTTACTTTAGAATTGGATTAAATTTAGCCAGTGCGCACTATAGTAATCATTAACTTGTTTTACCTCCACCACTCTTATAATGTTTGTGTGCACATTGTCTATTATCTGGTCGCGCGTCTTATGTATTGTTTGTTGAAATACTTGAAATTCAGCGCCCTTGAGCATAAAACTTTGGCGCAACTTAGGAAGTTTTAGTTGGATGTCTTATAGTTAGATTTTTTGTTAAAGAGTTAAAAGGACCAGTCTGGTACATATGCTTCATATGTGTGGCTTATATAAACCAGTTTCTGTAGGAGAATGAGATAAAGGCATTACGCATTCAAGAGCTGCGAGTTGATTATAAAGATATATTGTTATGGGCCTTTTGGCTGTAAAAGGACAGCATTGGACACTAGTTTTTTTTGCAACAACTGAAAAACCCTCTTACACTCTTAGAAACTGCAAGAAAATAAAGAAAAGACTAAGAGGTTCAGTTATAATTAGTTTGACGCCCCAAGGCTGGGTGCAGAACATTTTAATTATATTTTGTTCCTCTATATTTTGAGGACTTGTCCCTTTTTAGTCCATTGGTTAAATGGTGGTATGGCGAGTGGATAGTCATGTCACCACATACAAAATAGATAGTGGATTGATTTTTTTTTTCCTTCTCCAATGGCTTGTCATCACACTGTGAAGTGTTGAGTTGACATACACTGTGAAAGATAGATAATGTCTCACCATGGACATAGTGAATGAAAATGTAAAGACAGGCTAAGTTTATTAACCATTGGAGAAGAGAATGTGGAAGTGAATGCATTGATTCAATAAACGGTTGAGGCGTATGCCTCGGGGTGCTTTTGGGCATTACTGGCTCGAAGGGGACGCCTCGACTCGGATACGCCTCGAGGCGGCTGAGGCTTCCTCCTCAATTTAAGTGTTTTTTTAAAGTTTCCTCTTTTCTTTTCTTTTCTTTTCTCTTTATTTGTTGTTATTAAAAAAAAAGTATAAAAGAAATCAAATAGATCACTAGGGGCGGATGAGAGAGAAATTGGGAGTGGTGGCTTTTTACCAAAACGGTGAAAATGGAGTTTTTGAGTTTACTGCAGGTGAAATGGATTGTTTTGTAAAAATAGAGATGGTAAGGGTACTTGGTTGCTAATTCCACTTAGATATGATTAATAACCTTTTTTATTTATTTTTATTTTTTTATTATGGGGTAAAGTGATTTTCTGGAACTTTTATTAAAGTTGTGAAATTTTTGTGTTTTTAATTTATTCTGTGAAATTTCAGGACATTTTCTTGATCTGGTTGGATGAGATTCTATGTTTTTTTTTTTTGTTCTGTTAGATTTCTTAACATTTCTTGTGATTAATGTTGATTTTGTCATGGTTGGAAAGTGATATTAAGAATCTTTCCTTTTGATGAAATTTCATGCCATTTGTTTGTGTTAAATTTCATAACATTTTTTTGTAATTAGTTTTTAATTTAGATGTGGTCTATATATTTACTTTAATTTCTGCATTTCTTACAAGAAAATAAAATTTTATTATTTTTTCAAAATTTGTTTTGCTACTTAATTTGGATTCCTTTTCTTGTTCTTAATTGCTTTGTGCTGTGTTCTAGGTGTGATGAATTTGGTGCTACTTTTAGGATTGACTTTGATGTTTTTATTCTTGTTTTTGTTGAACTATTAGGATGATTAATAGTTATTGTTGAACTTTGCGTAGTTTTATTATTTTTAGGCTTTTATTTTAATTGAGGCGTATGCCTAGTTCTGCCTTGAGGCGTACGCCTCGCCTCATCCTAGCAAAATGCTTTGTATCCGCCTTTCGTTTTTTAAAACATTGAGTGAATGTCAAGCAAGCCACATCATATTAACATCCATTTTGTTTTTTTCCACATCATATTAATTTCTACTAGTCATTGGAGATGCTCTTACCTGACTGATCTAGTTTTCCTGTTGTTATTGTTATCATTGCCAATGCCAGTTCAGTTTCACTCATTGCAGCACATTTGCCAGCTCTTAGCATGAAATTTCATTTAATATTTGATGGCTAATTATTTGTGTCTCTATTGCAGAATTTATAAATCTCATTTCATCAGAATCCAATGAAGTCTGTAACAGGGAAGATAAAAGAACAATTGCACCAGAACATGTTCTGAAGGCCTTAGAGGTCTGTGATCCCAACACAATAATTTCTTCTGTTTCTCTTAAACTGTGTTTCAGAGTAGTTTTTATGGCCTTCTGTTGGATTACATGATTATTTGTTGTTCTGTATTCTTTTGAGTGTAATCTTTTCGTCTGGAAATCATGTGTCATAAATCATAATTGTTCGACTTACACAAGCATGTGCGAAAATGGTAGTCTGATCCACCTTTTCCTTTTCTCCCTCTTTCCTTTTTCCCACGTCTTGGTTACTAAAAGTATATCACTTGTATATTCCGTTGGGTAGCGGAGCCTGTATATGCTTTATCTTGGTGCTACATTTTTATTTGTTAGAAGTATAACATATAAAGGACTGTTCTAATAATGAAAAGAAATATGGATGATAAGTTGGTAAAGGCTGTAGGTGATTTAGAGGTCATACAGAAGAAAATACCGAGTTTAGACTTATAGGATTAGTGTCATGTCTCCTTATAAAATTCTATGCCTATAATAAAATAGAGATATCTTGGGGTCCATAATGACATGTAAAAATACATGCTTCTATAGAGTTCAGCTAAATACGGTTTTCCACCTATTATGAAAAGCTTATTTGGAATTATGGGATGCATCCAATCCCAACCTTTGGGTGCAATGCCTAAGGTTCTAGGTGTAATGCATAGATTTTATTCTTATTCATGTTATGATATAGTCAAGGATTTATGGATATAAATCTGATAATATATTAATTAAACTAACAAACGAACTTAACAGGCAAAGCCTGTCCCAAGCGGGAAGACCTGATTTTTCTTTGTACTATTTCAAATTTGACTATTTTCTCTAAGAAAATGTTTATTGCAGACCTGATTTTGTTTCGCAGTTAAAATAACTATATCAGGAGTTATGTTAAACTGTAGTAATTAGTGAAATGAAGACTAAACGAACCGCAGAGGTCATTGTTTTGATAGCTTGAAACCACAAACAGTCATTTGATTTGTGATCTTATGTATTGAGTGATTTTTGTGGCAGGAGTAGCAGGCTATGAATAATTTTTTATGGTATCTCGTGTCTTTTGTTTTTTTAAAAATGTTATCAATGGCATTTTACTAATCACTATAGTGAATTATGTCTTCACTTCTGGATTGTGGTAAAGCATGAGTAACCCAGGCTAAGTTAATTTGATCTTTTATGATGTTTAACTTCTTTTTTTTTTTCCCTTTTTTTCCTTTTGTTTTGTCTCAATAATATTTTTCTTCTACCTTGATGGGCTTTGTGAGCATCAAATAGTTAATTGTGTATGGGTTTCTTCTCTATTGCAAATGTAATATCTATACTATATCATCCAAAAGAATGTCAAACACGCCTTATTCTCAATCATCATTTTCTTCTACCTTGATGGACTTCGAGAGCATCAGACAGTGAATCGTGTATGGGCTTCTTCTTTATTTTCTTGGATGCTCTATGATTTATCAACTATTCAAGTGAGAATAAGGGGTGTTTGACTTTCCTTTGGATGATATTGTATAAATATTACATATGGCCTGGAAATATTGCTTACGGAACTGTTGTAATTGTTGTTCTTGGTACTTAATAATTAGCATAAAGAATTTATAGACTTTTGTAATTTTGAGTTGTTGACATTCAATTTGAGTAATACGACTGTTAGTAAACTATTTATTCTCTTTCATTTTTCAACTTCAATTTTGATCGTCCTTCATGACTTGGGAACTTATTGTCTACTCCCACCTGATCAATCAGGTTCTTGGATTTGGGGAGTATATTGAAGAAGTATACGCTGCATATGAGCAGCACAGGCTGGAGACCATGGTAAGACCTCTCTTTCTCTCTTGGTTGCAGGCTGGTAATAATATATATTATAATCTAGTAAACCTATTGCACCTTTCTTATGGTCCGAATATGCATATAAATATATTTAGACACTATAGATTCAGAAATTTTTGAGATATAGATGCTATGAAAATCTAGCCTTTGTAGTTTCTCCTTTTTTGTATTTATAGTTTTAATTCGGGAGGTGATGATCCCAGTGCATTTTTACCAAAAGTTTCAATGGTTATGCATACATTATCATAAGGTTCTCATAAGCCTCAATGAGATTATTGCTAAATGTTGGTGGTGGAAATGGTTTGACACAGGACACGATGCGAAGTGGGAAATGGAGCAACGGAGCCGAAATGACCGAAGAAGAAGCATTGGCAGAGCAGCAGAGGATGTTTGCTGAGGCACGTGCTCGGATGAACGGAGGTGCCTCTGCCCCCAAGCCGTCGGATCCCCAGGCTCAGTCAAATTCCAACAGCTAACTTATCTTATTTAGTTTTACCAGACACTCTAGGCTTTAGCGCTCTTCGACTCCACAGACTGGTTTCTTGTATTATGTACAAATTCTTGCAGGTAATGTCGTGGCTGCTATTCAACTTTGACAAATTTCTTTCTCTCGTGTATCTATATACGGAAATATCTGTAATTAAAGGTTCTCTCAAGATGGGCCATGTGTATCGTGTTGGTCCGGTATAAATTTTAAGCTGTCCAGATTTGATCTGAGAAGAAAAAATTTTTAAGTTCCTGTCTTGCATCTCATCATATATTTGAACTCACATGTTGCACTAATATATACTCTGGTCAAATCATAACTCGGTTCATATTCTTTCGGCATATGGCGTTTCCACTTGCTGTTCTAAGGGTGCGCCCTTTGGTGTATTATGGGGACATGTCAATGTTCCCTTTTTTGTTACAAGTCTATTTTTAGTTGGATATTGGACACAATTTCCTGAAAAGTTCACGTGGTGCTCAGATTGTTTTGTAGTGGATCGAGTATAGCATTAAGAGTATGAACCCTGTGTTAACCCAACTCTAGTTTACATTTTCCCAACACCTTCACTCACCATCAATGATGCGCATGTAGTGGTCCGAGGTGATGAGAAAGGTGGGCTGTGGGTGGCAGCGACATGAAGGCCGAAGAGGACATGCCTTATAGAGGTGTCTGTTTGAGAAATTGTGTTTGTTCGCCTATTAGTGGCCCAATAATTAGGCTTGTTTTGGGTACATGCCAACTAAATACATCCATGCGTGCGCGCCTCCAATGGTCGAATATATTGACTTCACTTCGGCGAATATATTGCCTTCATTTCGACGAAGAAGGGCTTATGAGGTGTATTTGTTGGTTTCAGTTAATTCATGATATGTAGGAGATAGTGCGGCAACTAATGGTCGAACATATTGCCTTCACTTTGGCGAAGAAGGGCTCACGAGGTGTATAACTTGGTTTCAGTTAATTCTTAATGGTTGAGGAGACAGGCGAACATGTTTGTGTTTGGATTTTTTTTTCAAATCGTCTTTTTGAAAGGTGGTGATGAACTTATTGATCCGGTTCTGGTTAATCGGTGAACCGCCGGTTTTAGTTTGTGGTCAACGTTTTGGTTAACCGTTGGCCAGGTCACGGTAAGCACCAAAATCATGAACCGATTTTGGGTTGTTTAGTTTCGATATAGACAAATCGCAAATCATCGTTCAGGTAATAATCGTTGGTTTAATCGACTGAAATTAAAAAAAAAAAATTAGGCGTGATTTTGCGGTTTGAAACCGTCGGCTCAAAATCAGCGACCAAGATGATATAGCTATTGATCATCAACGGCTATAAAAACTAGCTGTCAAGAAAAAATTGGCGGTTCAAACCAACACCGTCGGTTAACCGGCCAACCAGCGGTATCAACGACTAGTTTTGCCTTTAAAAAAAAAAACTATTACTACACTTATAAAACCCTCGTCCTAACACCTTTTCTCACACCAGTTTCTTCTCTTATACTTTAAAGCATAAAGTTTTAAAATACTATCAAGAATCAAGTCTCGACTCTCCTTTCTAAAGTTTTATAATTTATTCATGATTCATTCCCTTTTGTTTATATAATTTTTTGTGTTCACATATTACTCGCTGTCGTAGAGGAGGTTCACTTATACGAGGTCGAGGTCTATCTTTTTTTGGTTTCTGGTGAGTATGTTTTCGATAAACTAACGTTGCAACAAATTGAGAAATTATACAATTTCGTTGACTTTGGTGTTAATGAAAATTTACCCTCCTCTGACGTATTCGAACGGGTCGACCTTGCTTTCCTAATCAATCTTGATAAAGATGAAGAAGCGGAAGAAGGTGTAATGGGGCCACCTCAACCAAGAAAACTGACGAGACTCAAGTCTGACATCTTCACTCGTCATTTCGAAAAGAGACATTGATGGTTAAAGTCGTGCCAAATGCAATTATTGCTCTAAGCTCTATGCCTTTACTGGTAAACTTACTGGCTACGGGATGATGAGGACGCATATAAAGAAAAAACATCCTGACAAATTGGGCATTGGGAGCTCCAAACACAACTAAACTTAACGTCTTCATCTACGACCGGGACGGGAGTCAAGTTACGTCTTTCTTATTTCAATATACCAAAATAAAACATAAAAGAAGTCTTTCAAAACTTGTGTCTGTTATGGGTCATCCTTTTAATTTTTCGAACAATGATAATTATGAATGGTATACTAGAGATACTTTTAATCCATCGAGTACCAGAATTTCAAGTAATAAGGTTACTCGTTATCTTGAAAGGACGAGTTCGTAAATATAAATATAGTTTGATTTCCGATTTTGAAAGAACACAATGTCTCGATATGTGCGGATATTTGAACGAATCGTTTTTCATGACAATGGTTATATTGAAATTACATGTCATTGGTTTGATAATTCTTGGACTTCGCGAAAATGTTTAATTGCTTTTAAAGAGTTTAATAGTGAGCATATTGCGATCAGTGTTTTGCACAAAACTCATCAGTCGAGTATTGTTTAGTTAACAAAATATTTTCAATTTCATTGATGATATCACCGTTAATACGGTTAGTTTAGATTCTCTCAAAACAATTTGTCAACATTCTTTTGGTGGTAAAGTTTTTATATTAGATGCATTTGTCATATTTTGAATTTATGTGTTTAGGATGGTTTAACTAATTAAATAAAATAAAATAATCCCGATTAGGAAAGCAATCTTTTTTATTTCAAAACAACCCAATATTGACAAAAAGAGGCACGAATTTTGCAGAAACAATGGTTTAAAATCCAAAAAAAATTCTATTGATGTGCCAAATCATTGGAACTCTACTTATAAATTGATAATTGATTTTTATGGACATAGAGGAAATTTTTGTGCAGTGTGCTTTTTTTGCTACTCAAAATATCAACTTTGTTTAATTTATCCATATTGGATGATTGCTCAATTATAATTGCGATCTTAAAATTTCTTAAAGATAGAACCATGACTTTATCCGATTTGTATTATCCTACCTCTATGTTTTTTCTTGATCAATGCATTCAAATTGTACTTGTACTAATATTATACTTGAATCGCCTTAATAGACCTGGCCAAATGAAACCAAAATCGGGTTCAAACTATAACCGTAAGCGTGATCAATGGTCAAAAACCGAAACTGTGGTCAACGGTTTTGGAATCGAAACTACAACCGGTTTTAACGGTTTTAACCGTAAGCACATGTAATTGTTATGTTTTTCTTCGTGCTTTTAGATAGACTTTTATATTGATTTTAGTAGTTTTGAGTCGTTTTTCATTAGATTTTTAGGTCGTTTTTCTTGTTTTATTGTTTTTCATGTTTCTTTCCAACTTTATATTTGATTTGGTTTAATTGGTTCAATTACCTTGAGGTTTGGTGAAATTCTTGGGTTTTTATGTTCAAATCTCTATTTATAGGCTAAGGCATTGAGAACCAAAATTCAGGCCAAGAGAGGCTCAAAAATGCCCAAACATTCTGGAATGCTGGCCTAGCCTCGCGCCCTCTCGCGCCGTGCCTCGCCTGGCAGCGCCTTTCCTCGCGCCCTCTCGTGCCACCCGGCACCCCGACTCGCGCCCAGCCTCCCCAACAACAGCGCCCCTGGGTTAAACCTGGGTCAAAATGGGTCAAACCTGGGTCAAACTTCGGAATTTCAAGCCTTTTTGGCTAATTTGGCCCATTTAAACCCAATTAAATTAGTATAAATAGAACTTGACTTTCATATTGTAAGAAAAGAACTCCCCTCCCAACCCAAGCTAGGGTTTGGGAACCAAATTACTCTCAAGCTCTTGATAATTTTCTCTTTTCTTAGGTTTTAGATTGGATCTCAAGCTTTTATGTAATTTCTTTTTCTAGATTAGATTTAATTTCAAGCACCTCCTTGGGTTTGTAAGCCTAAGAAGAATCTGAATACTCCTTTGGATTGTTACTTTAATTGCAATTACATTCAAGCTTTGTTTCATTTCTAAACTCAAGTAAGTTTCCTTTCAATTTCATGTTTTATGCTTTAATTCCATGCTTTGTTCTTCATTTCCATGCTTGTTCTTCATTTTATGCTTTTTGTCTTAGCACCTTGAATTCATGATGAAACTTATGATTTGGCTATGGATTCTAGATGAGTGACACATCTAGATAGTAGATCGGGTCTTGGATCGTCTTGATTTTGAGATTTTGCTATGCTTTATTTGCAATTTTATTTTCATGCATAGTTTTAGGTTAAATCTTAGATCTAGGTTTTGTTGCTTGTTATTTCCCTTAAAGTTTTGAACTTTCTTGTTAATATCCATTGCTCTTTATATCCATGCTTTCAATTTTTGCTAATTTGCATTATTTAGGATTTTATGCATAGTTGTACCTTGTGCTTGCATGCTTGTACTTGGTGAAACATTGCATTTTCTTGCTTATTTTTATTATTGCTTTGCATTTTCAATTAAGGTATCCGACGAGGCATTCTACCTACTTGCTATTTCAATTTCTAGGATAGTTAGCTATTTTATTTGCTTATTTTCATTTTTCTCTTTATTCCCAAGTTTGAAACACATTGAAACTCACAGTCGAATCGATATCCGATAATACCAAGCCAAATGAACCTTTAATTTCCAAAACCACGAAAACTCTAATAACAAAATGGCGCCGTTGCACCTCGGCTTGGTTAAGGCTTTCGATTTGGTTGTAGTTTCATTGTGTTTTTAGCTTCTTTGTTATTTGACGTTTTTATTTAGTATGCAAGGTTCTTATAGCTATGGTGGATATATTCCCGATATGGGAGGGCATGGTGCAAACCATGTCGGGATTGGAATGATGTATAATGGAGTTGGCAACGTGGAAGGGCATGGTGCAAACCACGTTACCAATGGTGGTTATGGCTATGGGCAACTCGGCATGGGAGGGCATGGTGCAAACCATGTCGGGTTTAATGGTTTCTCGGGCGTGAATGGTTCCTTGGGTGGTTATGGAGCTCCGATTTCCAATCCGAACGTGCAATCTCCATATTCCTATCCGAACATGCAAGCCCCGACTTCCAGCTCATATGGCTATGGTGCTCCACAAAATTATCCGAATATGCCGAGCCCGACTCCCGGCCCATATGGAGCCCCACCCGGTTACAATTTCACTCCTATGTCGAATATGACTCCGAGTGGACATGTGGGTGGTGAAAATCTGAATCCCGGCTCGTATGGCGATTCTCGTTCTTCCAATTTCAATCAAGCCCCGAGTGGTTCCACTACTAAATCCCAAGCTCTCGAGGCCTATGATCGCTTTGGAGGTTTGATCTCCGATGCACCCCCTGTCCGCACTATGAGAGACTTTAGTAGACCCTTTGTGGGGGGGTTTCCTCTTGATGAGCCACAATCTCCTCCACCAACACATGAGGTTTTTCAACCCTTATCGTCCACGGAGTTTGAGTTTGTTACAAAAATTGCGGCATTGAAGGCTCAAATCGCTCAAATGTCTAGTCCGGGACTGACTCCTCCTTGTGCGGGACCCGGTTGTCCTACTCCACCGCCGCCTCACAATCCTCTCGTTACTTATCCTGTAGACCCACTACCTTCGCCTACTCTTCCGGTCCCGTTCCTTGTAAAGTGTGGGGTAGTTGATTCGGTTGTCTCATCGATGGAGGAGGTTGGCCCGAACGTTGATATTGTGGGATGTAGAGAGGATGAGCCCCTTGTTCTGAATGATGAGTCCATTGTGCCTCTACGTGCCCATGACTTGTTTGATGAAGATTGTTTTTGGGTCGTTGAGGGCAACGACGACTTTTTAGAGGGGGAGGTGGGGGTTATTGATGATAAGCTTAGAGAAAAAGACGATTATCTTGAGGAGGATGAGGAGAGCAAGTCGATTATTATCCTTGCAAACTCGCACCGGGAAGAAGGGGAGGAGAGGATGATTAAAGGGGTTGATGTTCTTAAAAGTGTTATTGATTGGAAACCGGGAGTGATCGAGAGAGTTAGCCCTTTGAATTTGATTCTTGATGAAATGGTGAGAGCCGGGACGTGGAGGTTGTTATTGGAGGGCTTGATTTTCTTAATGTCCAAAAGTGAGTGGGTGAAGCCCATTGACTTGGTGCCCAAGACGAGCGGCATGTTCTTTCCTAAGGATGAAGAAGGAGGGTTGTTGGCCACGAGGGCTACAACGGTTTGGAGGACGTTGGTCGATGTTAAGAAATTGAAAGTGGCTACAAAGAGAGATCATTTCCCTCACCCGTTGGTCGAGCAAAGGTTGGAAAAGATAGTTGGCCATTACTCCTTTTTCTTTATGGATGAGTCGTCGGGGCACTTCAAAACCACCATCCCACCCGAGGACCTAGCCGAGACGAGTGTCGATTTCCCGCTTGGAACGTTTGCTTTGTGGCAGATCTTATTTAAGCTATGCAATGCGCCAAGGACATTCCAAAGAGTGGATCCTCCGGACAAGGAGGAGATTGTGTTGGTGGACCCTCCCATTATCTTCCCGCCTTGATCAAAAGGGAGTACATCGAGCTAATGACGTAAAACAAGTGCTTCTTGGGAGGCAACCCAAGTTCTTCTCGTTTATTTCTTTTATTTTCTTTCTTTCTTCTTAAAATGAAAATCCAAAAAAAAAAATTTAAAAAATCGAAAACAAAAAAATATTTTAGTGTTGTCTTTTGGTTCTTTTTGGTCTTTAGTTTCCTTTTGTTTCGTTTCGTGTACATATTGTCTTGTGTTTTTGATTTTATGTGATTTTCTTTTCGAGGTTTGGTTTTTTGACTTCGACCTTGGGCGATTTGATAAGTTAGTAGCGTTCATGAAGCCGGGAGATACTAGCCATGCTCGATTATTACTTGGATTGCTTAGATTCCTAGGAGGACCCTACTGAGCTCGACTCAAATTCGCTCGGTTAAGGAAGTTTCTCTTCCCCCCTCCTTTTACATGGTTTTCATTAAAATGCAGATATCGCATGGTTTAAGTGTGGGGTGGGTAGGTGGTTAGGGTCCGGGTTTTTATCAAGCATGTTTTGTTGTTTTTAACTCGAGCCTTGGCGAAGTGACGCTTACTATTTGCGCATTTATATGGTTGAGTCGATTTTTTTTTCGTTTGTGTCTTTATTACATTGTTGAACAACTCGACGTACTTGGAAGTTTGAATAGTTTACTTGTCGGGTTTTCGCATGTTTATGGCCTCTTGTGTGAAGGGTTGAATTTTTGTGCTT
>BMAC01000087.1:433182-446168 GCA_014905375.1 Phtheirospermum japonicum | reverse complement strand
AGGGAGGTTTGAGAAATTTAGGGAAGTTGGAAAATGCAAAATGAGGGATCGGCGGGAATAAAAGGAAATAAGAAAGAATTCGAAAAGCAGGAATCGATTAAAGCGGGATTTGAAAAGATCTTTGCATTTAATGATTGGCAGAGGAACAGTGCCCTAGGCGGTGAGCTGGAACGCCACCCGCTCTAGAATTAGGGCTGACGTGGCGGCGCTGGATGTAAGGATAAAGGCCTTGGGAAAACAAACTGGTATCATTAGTGCATATGATTAGGTTCTGAGGAGGATCTCTTGGGATCCGCGCAAAGCAGGGATAGACCTGTGGGCCCCCATCTCTGACGAACACCCTTGGAATACATCAGCTCTGCCCCAAATAACCGTAGGGGGGAGGAGTTGATGGGGTAGCCAGTTAGTCAGACCTCATTTGGGGTAGATCTGACTTGGAAGATTGGGAGTTAATATGAAGAGAAACAACGGCGGCTTTCCCGCTGGCACCGTGCCTCACCTGGCAGCGCCTTTCCTCACGCCCTCTCGTGCCACCCGGCACCCCAACTCGCGCCCCCTCGCGTCCGCTCGCGCCCAGCCTCCCCAACAACAGCGCCCCTGGGTCAAACCTGGGTCAAACTTGGGAATTTCAAGCCTTTTCGGCTAATTTTGGCCCATTTAAACCAAATTAAATTAGTATAAATAGAACTTCACTCTCATATTGTAAGAAAAGAACTCCCCTACCAACCCAAGCTAGGTTTTGGGAACCAAATTACTCTCAAACTCTTGATAATTTTCTATTTTCTTAGGTTTTAGATTGGATCTCAACCTTTTATGTAATTTCTTTTTCTAGATTAGATTTAATTTCAAGCACCTCCTTGGGTTTGTAAGCCTAAGAAGAATCCGAATACTCATTTGGATTGTTACTTTGATTGCGATTACATTCAAGCTTTGTTTCATTTCTAAATTCAAGTAAGTTTCCTTTCAATTTCATGTTTTATGCTTTAATTCCATGCTTTGTTCTTCATTTCCATGCTTGTTTTTCATTTTATGCTTTTTGTCTTAATGCATTGAATTCATGATGAAACTTATGGTTTGGCTATGGATTCTAGATGAGTGACACATCTAGATAGTAGATCGGGTCTTGGATCGTCTTGATTTTGAGATTTTGCTATGCTTTTTTTACAATTTTATTTTCATGCATAGTTTTAGGTTAAATCTTAGATCTAGGTTTTGTTGCTTGTTATTTCCCTTAAAGTTTTGAACTTTCTTGTTAATTTCTATTGCTCTTTATATCCATGCTTTTAATTTTTGCTAATTTGCATTATTTAGGATTTTATACATAGTTGTACCTTGTGCTTGCATGCTTGTACTTGGTGAAACATTGCATTTTCTTGCTTATTTTCATTATTGCTTTGCATTTTCAATTAAGGCATCCGACGAGGCATTCTACCTACTTGCTATTTCAATTTCTAGGATAGTTAGCTATTTTATTTGCTTTATTTTTATTTTTCTCTTTATTCCCGAGTTTGAAACACATTGAAACTCACAATCGAATCGATATCCGATAATACCAAGCCAAATGAACTTTTAATTTCCAAAACCACGAAAACTCTAATAACAGTAATCATAACCGGAACCAATAGTTAGAATCGTCAGTTAAACCAGCAAATTCTTATTTTTGTTTATTTTTATTTTTTTATATGTTATATAATCTAATATATTTATAATAATATAACAAGTTATATATAGTTATATATATAATTAAAAAATATTATTAAGATTTAAATAATGTAAATAAATAAAGAAAAAATAAAAAACCTTGTTTAAAATGGGAACCGCAATCGTGAAGCAACCAAAACCAAAATCGTAGCCTTAGTTAGAACCGTCGATTCTGATTTTGGAACTGAAACCGTAAGACCATTGTTCAGATTACGGTTCCCCATTTTGGAGAAGCAGAAACCGACAGTTACAGAACCATGGCAAAGATCAATTACATGAATGCGTTACGAAAATATTGACACAATGGGTCAAATATTCTCGCATCATTCCTGATATATATATATATTTTTGATTTATAAAATTTTGATCTAGTTTTCAGTGTGAAGATTTAGAAAATTCTGCTTACGATATATTGTAATGCAATAGGTCATTTTATAAAATTCAACTTCTGTTCACCTAGCTAGACAATCTTTAACTTACATTTTCATGAATATTCCACTAATTCTTCTTCTTCTAATGATTCCTCCTCACCTTCTATTCCTTCTTCTTCAACTTATTTGTGTTTTAATATTGGTACTAGTAATAGTAATATTACTTCTAATGTAAGATCATTGCTTTCCGACCATCAAGAAGTTCTAGCCCCGTATTTATCACATGTGAATGTGAGGATACTATACGAAAACGGGCAAGGGCTAGTGTCAGTTCATCTCAAGAATTGGACACCTATTCAGGTAGTTTTGATTCGGGGACTATCCCAAAAAATCCGATGGTATTAAAGATCTTGTGCAGTGGTGGTCGATAATGTCTTCTATTTTTCCTACACTTTCTAGGACGATACTACATCGGAAAGTAACAACGATAGAACAAGGTCCAAGGGCGACCCTCCTCCACAATTCATTTTCAGCAACAAAGTAAGTTAAGTTGAATAAGAACTACATAAATTTTGATTTTTCAACGTTGATACATAGGTAAGTTAATTCAAATATTAGAATTATAAAATTTTAATTTTAACTTCTATTATTAGAATTAAACTCAAATTCTTTTCTTAAAAAAAATTCAAAAACTCATTTATAAAAAAATAAATAAGAACAACGTGGGTTTTGATTTCTCAACGATATTACGTAGGAAAAAATTAATTCCAATATTAAAAGTTAAATTTTAATTTCAACTTCTAAAATTAGAATTAAAGCCAACTCCTTCTTTTGAAAGATTATTTTGTTCAATTTTTTTCTTTTCTCTTTTTGTTTCATTATTAGAAATTTAGAATTAAATACAAGTCTTAAAAAATAATTTTTGTTTAAGTCTTATTTAATATTATATAAATACATAAGAAAAAGGAAAAATTACCGGTTGAAACGCCGCTTTTTAACCGGATCCAAACTAATTTTTAGCCGATTTGATTCCGATAGCTTGTAATTACCAGTTAAAAAAATTGAAGATTTGAATTGAGGCAACACGTTTAGATAGACCGGTTGGGAAGATGAGGCACACCCCAACATGAGTTGTTCTAAAAAAAATAGTAAGCAACATTGTGTTTATTTATTTATTTTCCATTCCGCTATTCTCATTTTAGTTAGAAAAAACATACATTTGATGTATGTAAATGTCAACTACAACCATTTTTTATTGGGTTTCATTTAATAGTAATTGAAAACGGGGGAATGATGCGTTTGATTTCCGATTTGCTTTTAGTTTGATATTAATAAAGTACTTTTACAATTTCAAACGCTCTTAATCAATTTTCAATTTCTATTTAGAAACTCGCTCAATTTCTGATTGTCGGTTTATTTGGCAATAATTTGCTTTGTTTTAATGTACAAGTGTTTGCAAAACATACACTACAGGTCAGTTTGTTTCTCTTCCTTTACATCTGTACAAATAACAGCTATGTTTAAAATTTTATTCTTGACAATTTTTCTTTTTTTAGTGTTTGTCATTATTGGGTTCAAAATAAATTAGAATTCTAAATTTGTTTTCTAGATGGAGTTTAGAACTTTATTTGGTTTCCTAGTTTATGTTTTACTTGTTTACAAATTATAAGATTCTTGTCTATTTAAGAAAAGACAAGGAAAGATAAGAACAGTTTTTTGATACGGCTTTTCAAAGAGACGCAACAAGCAACGACGCAAAGCAAAGCAAGAAGATCACAATCACATATGGTACTTGAAGCCATTCGAGATTCATAGATCTTTGAAGTTGCGTGACCAATGGAGAAGATCATCCTTTGTGGTGACAAGTATTTTAGTATCATAGTGTTTTAATACTTTGTTTTACATATATTACTTTACATCTTTTATAAATGATATTGAACATGAAAAGTAATATAATTTTCGGGTTTGTATACCAAGTTCGTAAGTATTTTTACTTACGAACGAAATTTAAATTGTTGTGTTCTCTTTTTAATATTTATTCCGCTGCATATTTTAATAACTCTGTTTGATATTAGTTTCGGTGTTTTAACACCTATCTCAACATCTGATTTAAAACTATTCTTACTTTATATTTACAACTCTGAAACTGTTTGATGTTAGTTCTAGTGTTGTAACACTTAACTTAATATCGTTTACTGATACTTATATAACAACCATAGGTCTTTCAAATCTACAATTGACATCTATAGCAGGTTACTTGACGTACTAAGTTTACTGATCCTTATTTGTAGGACGCTATGGATGCTCAGGGTAATCCTCGACCCCCTATCCTCAATGGAGAGAATTACTCTATCTAGAAGCAGAGGATGCGCTGGAACATTAAAAATACTGATGAACGTGCGTGGAGAACCATCCTGGTTGGATGGAAAAAACCACGTGTCACTGATGCTGATGGCGATACAATTATCAAGAAATAAATAGACTGGACTGCCGATGAAATAGCCCAATCGAACTGGAATTCCAAGACCATCAACACTCTTTGTGGATATATTGACTCGAACTATTACAAAGTTATCAAAAAGTGCGAGTCGGCAAATGATGCATGAGATGCATTGCAGAGGGTGTGTGAAGGAACCCAAAGTTTGAAGAAATCCAGATTACGAATGCTCACTAATACTTTCGAGTCGATGAGGATGGATGAGAAAGAATACATCATGGACTATGACATGAGACTTTCATACATCGCAAATGAGTGTGGGGAACTTGGTGAAGCGAATTGTGGGAAAATTGCTCATATCCATCTCAAAGAAATTCAGCGTTAAAGTGGTAGCCATAGAAGAAGCCAATGACACAAACGATATAGACTTCGACGCTTTAGTAGGTTCCCTCAAGACTTTCGAGATGGAACACCTTGGTTTAAGCCTAAAAGAAAATAATGTTGCTCTTACCTCTGATGTTATCTCTGATGATGAAGACATTGATCGGAGAGAGCTACTAGATAAGCTTGATGCTACTACACTTACAGAAGACGAAGTGTCTCTCATGTCTCAACGTTTTAACTGGTTCCTGAAGAAGAAAAACAATATTGGAGGGTCCAGTTCTAAATTCAAGCCAGAGACGCCAACACCAAAATTGACAGGGCGACCTGTTGCTAGATTCGAATCTTCACCTTCGGAGTCCAAGAACTCCAGCTCGACAAAGCCTCTCAGTGAATTTCAATATCATGAATGCAAGGGTTGGGGACATTATAAGAATTAATGTGCAAATACTCTAAAAAAGAAGAACTTGATTGCTACAGAGTATAAAGAAGACGATAGCGATCCTGACACTCCTAAATCTGTTCCAGCCTTGTTTGCTAATGTTGTGTGGGATGATGACATTCATGTTGGTAACATCAAAACCAACACCTTGTGCTTAAACGTAAAAGTCAAACTTGACAATTACGAGAAGCTGAGAATTAAATATGATGAGCTGTTTTCCAACTGGGGTAATCAAGTGCTCAGAGCCAAGGCTCTTATGACCAAGATGGACAAACTGACCCATGAAAAGGATGATCAACTCAACACCATTGTCCGTTTGGAGTTAGCACTGACTAGAAAAGATGCTGAGATGGAACGTGTAAAGACTGATTTGAAGAAGGTCCAAGAAACCATCACAAACCTCAATAAGGGCAAGGCCAAACTTGATGAAATTCTGGATATGAGTTTCCAAGAATCCTCGAGACACGGAATCGGGTACAAGCCTGTTCAGCAATCGCCAGAATCAAGCCAAAAACTAAAGTCAACCAAACGGCACAAGAGGAGAAGAAGACAGTATGTGTGTCATCATTGTGGTGATCAAGGTCACATTCGTCCTTTCTGCAGGAAGATTGTTGGCGAGAAAAGTCATTTTCAAAGGACAAATCTGTCTGCCGAGACCCATGAAAGATTTCGTGTTGCTAACACCAAAACCAACACCAGGCTCAAACAAGTATGGGTAAAGAAGATTGAGATCAAATGTCATATTATCTATTCATCTCTGAAGTCTCACATCCCTGGACCTTGGTACTTCGATAGTGGATGCTCTAAGCACATGACCGGCTCGGAAGACCACCTTTTGAATATTGTTAAATTTCAAAGAGGAAAAGTGAAGTATGGTGGAGGTGCACATGGCCATGTCACTGGGCAAGTAACTTTTCATGTTCCTGGTATTGCAAAGCTTGAGAACGTGTTACTTGTTGAAGGATTAACGGCGAACTTGATAAGTATTAGCCAACTGTGCGATGGTGGTTTTAGTGTTAAGTTCACTCATGAAAAGTCTGAAGTTTATGACGAGAGCAATGCTTGTATTCTTACTGGCCAAAGGGCCTCCGACAACTGCTACCAAATTAATGGTGACGTGTTCTGCAAACTGTCCTAACTGAGTGATGTCGAAGTGTGACATCAAAAGCTCGGGCATGTCAATTACAAGATGTTGGAAAGATTGGCCAAGAAGGAAGCTGTGAATGGGCTACCTAAGCTTAACACCAAAATAATCCCAGTAGTTGAGGCATGCCAGAAAGGGAAGTAGGTTAGAGTGTCTCATCCAAATGTGCAAAGTCTCACTACATCAAATTATTTTGAACTTCTTCATAGGGATCAGATGGGACCATTTGAAGTAGAAAGCCTTGGTGGTAAGAGATATGTTCTTGTGATTTTAGATGATTTTTCTCGTTTTACTTGGGTTGAATTTTTAAACGAAAAATCTGAGGCTTTCGAAGCTTTTAAAAAACTTGCGAAAAAATTGAGTGTTCATTTTGGTGCGAGTATAGGTAGAGTAAGGTCTGATCATGGAAAAAAACTTGAGAATGATTCTTTTTCAAAGTATTTCTCTAAAATGGGTATAACTCATGAATTATCCTCACCCAGCACCCCCCAACAAAATGGGATAGTGAATGCAAAAATAGGTCTCTTGCATAAATGACTAGGATTATGCTCATTTCAAATGGCATTGCTAAAAGATTTTGGGCTGAAGCTATGAGTAATGCAAGCCATATAATTAATAGGGTGTATTTGGACCAGGGTCGTGTGTTACTCCCTATGAATTATTGTTGGGGAAAAAGCCAAATTGAAGGTATCAATTTTGATGAGAAATTTGCACCAGTAGCTCGCATTGAATCAGTAAAACTCTTACTTGATGTTGCTTGTCATATGAAAATATCTCTACATCAAATGGACATAAAAAGTGTTTTTCTTAATGGAGTCTTAAGTGAAGAAGTTTTTGTTGAGCAACCTATAGGGTTTGTTAATCCTCACAAACCAAATTTTGTTTTAAAATTGAAAAGGGCTCTATATGGTTTAAAACAAGCTCTTAGAGCTTGGTATGAAAGGCTGACTCAACACTTGCTGTTTTTAAATTTTAGAAGAGGTGAAGTTGATAAAACCTTATTTCTTCTTAAACCGAACAAGCACATTTTGATTGCCCAAATTTATGTGGATGATATAATCTTTGGTTCCACTAATGAGCAGATGGTGAAAGAGTTTATAACTCGAATGTCTGACACTTTAGAGATGAGCATGGAAGGTAATCTCTCTTACTTTCTTAGTTTGCAAATTAAACAGTTGGATGATGGTAATTTACGCTCTCAATCTAAATATGCTAAGAACCTTGTTAAGAAATTTGATTTATAGAATGATACGCATAAGAAAACTTCGTTAGGCAAAACCATGAAATTATCTAGAGATGATGTTGGTAATGGTGTTGATAACACCATGTATAAGAGCATGATAGCTAGCAGGACTGATATTATGCATAGTTTGTGTCTTTGTGCTAGGTACCAGTCCAACCCTAAAGAATCACACTTAGAGGCTGTTAAACGAATTATTAGATATGTAGTTGGTACAACTGATTTGGGTGTTTGGTATACTAAGGAAACAAGTACTGAACTTGTTGGATATACGGATCCGAATTGGGCTGGGGATGTTGTAGATAGGAAGAGTACTACTGGGGGTTGCTTTTTCTTGGGTAATAATCTTATCTCATGGTACAGTAAAAAGTAAAATTGCATCTCTCTTTCTACAGCTGAAGCCGAGTATATTGCAGCCGGAAGTGCTTGTACACAGTTGCTGTGGATGAACTAAATGATAGAGGACTACGGTCTACATAGTAGAATTTTGACTGTGCTCTGTGATAATTCCAGTGCCATTGATATCTCGAGAAATCCGGTCCAGCACTCACGAATCAAACACTTTGACATAAGGTACCACTTTATTTGTGACTTGGTTGAGAGGAAGATAGTTAGTCTTGAGCATATAGGGACAGACAATCAGCTTGCTGACATCTTCACAAAGGCATTAGATTTAGAGACCTTCTCTCGTTTGAGAAAAGATCTTGGAATGTGCATTGTTTAAGTCGATGTTAATTTTGATGTCATGACACCTAAACTGTCATTAGTCGTGACATCTGTAAATTTTGCATGAATTTTTTATTTTCTTTCTCATACACATACTGAATGCATTGGGACTTATTGAAGTGCAGAAAGGTTATGTGTTGTAATAAAAAGTGACAGTAACAGACTAACCTCTTCAAGTAGGTGATTGTGGAACCTTCCTGCAGAAACTGGTTTTCTCCCAGGTCAAAAAACAAGGGGTGTTTAAAGCAATTGCAAAGATAATTTCTCTTCAAATCTATAACAAGATGAAGATAATCTTTAACAAAGATCCAATCTTTAATTTTCACCCTCTTGAGTGATCTTGATGTATTCATTAAATTGGGTTAAGGGGTCTATTTTCATTGACTTCATTGAAGCAATGTTGGTTATAATGTCATCACATAAAAAGAAACATTGATCATGTCACCTAAATCAATTCATGTATATGTTTTTTTTAATTTTCTTAGGTCATGATTTTTATGGATCAAGTAGGACATTCATACTTTGAGAAGATGTCATTATGCTTTGTGTTTTGTTGCTTGTGCTTAGGTCTATCTTGAATTCTCTTAATCGTGTTGTGAATCTTGCTAACCAAGTCTTTCAGTGGGGTTATAATCGGAGGACTGGACAGGTAATAAGAGGTTGTTTTGGTGAGTGAAGAACTACTTTGCAAAGAATTTGTTCAATTATGGTGATGGTTTATAATAATTCAGCTCTATCTCGGCTCTTATTGTTGGAGAGGTGTATTTAAAAAAAAATTAGATAGTGATTTATTGGGTTGAGATCGTGTGCCTTTTTTAAGGAGGAGTGGGATTATGTTGTTTAGGAAAGTAAATCTTTTGGGGTTAAAAATAGGAAAGTTTGTTACTAAAGGGATTATTCTTTTTTATCCTCCTCCAACCCCACAACGGTCACTTTTCTTGATTATATAAGCTAGGGATTTCTCACCTTCTCCTCATTCTTGATTTTACTGCCAACGGTTCAAAAATTACCTAACAACAAAACTTTCTCTTCCTCAATTGTGGTTGTTTTTCTGTTTCTTTTAACAAAACCTGTTTGCAAAATGTCAAACTCATCGTCTTCAAGCAAAGCTCCAGAACTACCTGCTGGTGTACACCACTCCACTGATGAACAAGTTCCGATTAACCTGCCAACCTACACAGCGGTGGACATCCGTGTGGAGATGGGTGGTGATGTGTCACCGAACCCATCACCGATTCCCCTATTGATGCCAATCCACCACCGGTCAATTCTGAAGAGTTGATTCTTGTTGCCACTGTCACCGATGCAATTTCGATTGCTCAGCTTGCCCCCGGTCAAATTGGCAATGAAATCGACGTGGAAAACCCGCTAAATCTTTGCTTATTGTGGAGCTTTTGGGCCGAGTTGGGAACCCAACCTTGAAAAGGTCGCAAAGGCTATTGACTCAAACTTTTGTGCACCCCGTTTTTAATAAATTAATTTAAAAGCACATCAGTTTGCTCGTAAGAGTACGAGGTAACTGTAGGGTGATGAGTTTGACTCGAGTCGTATCTCTTGAGGAAACAACTGTTCGGTCTTTCGAATGTTTTTCTCAATTTATGAACTAAAATACATGTACAATTGGAGTTTTGAAGAGATTGAATTGATCATTATAAACTAAAGCAATAATTAAACTACGGCTAATTAAGTTATCAACTACGAGCAATAATTAAGCTATCAATAATACGCAACCATAAATTAAACCTAATTAACGAATCTAAGAGCATGAGCATAAGAAATTACCACTAAGCAATGAATCATAAGAATCTAAAATTAACGAATAACTAAGCATAAATCAATTCACGTAAATAAACTAAATTAAACCAATATCCAATACTCAAGCATAAAATGATTAAACTAATTATCAAAACTAGAATTAACTAAGAAATTAACTAAGCAATTAACTACAAATTTAACTAAGAGTTTAGAGTACTTATTGTAACTACGAAAAGCAGTAAAAAGCTCCAGCTATTCTGGAGTTTGAACGTTGATCTTGGGCGAAGAATGAATCCGAACTCGAATTCGATGTTTTGGACGCGTTGTTCTTCGATTCTTGATCTCCGTCTTCAAATCTCGTTATGAGATGTGGGATTACTATTATTATAATCTAAAATACCCTAGGTGGTCGTGTCTCTGGTGTCTCTCCCCCTAAAATCCAAAATATAGAGGGTTTATATAGATATTGCAAGTCTTGGCGCACAAGAAACCCTAAAATCCGAATTCTGGGCCGTCGCATCGACGGTGCGTCGACGTAGAAATGACTGACGCGTGCTGGTGATCGGCGTCGGTGCTGCCTGTGCGTGCGCGTCGACTTGGGGGGTGCGTCGACTGGGTGCGTCGACATCGACGCTTCAGCAAGTTGCATCGACGTTGCGTCGACATCGGTGCGTCAACATCGACGCTTCAGCAAGTAGCGTCGACAGTGCGTCTACACTGCGTCGACTGACGCAGGCCATGGCTCGCGTCGACGTAGCGTCGACGGTCGCGTCAGTCGATGCGACTGCGCGTCTGCCTTCGTCTCTCTATCTTTTGCTACTCGTTTCGCTGGAAAGCTTGTTCTCCTACTCTTGAACATCGAACTTCATCTATTACGAGCTGAACTCTTTCGGTTACTTAGCTGTAAAGTGAAAATAACGAAATATCACCTATTTGCATCAATTACGATTAAAATACGGTAAAATAAGTCAGAACTATAAAAATACAGAATTATGCTTAAATCGTCCAACTTATACCAAAAACAAATAGAAAAACGAACTAAAAAGCTAATAAAAACAAGGACAAATCTACTCTAATCAACTACCCCACGCTTAATTGGTTTGTTCGTCCTCGAACAAATGATAAATTCAAAACCCTATTCCGGCCATATCCATATATTTTTAGCCACTATAAATTACGAATGAGCCAATCATAGCCAAATAATCCATGCCTTTAGCCATGAGTGATTTTATTGAGTTGACCCCTACTAACCTATTAAAAGCGTGGGGTAGGAGTTCGCTATTTTTATTGGTTATTAGTGTCTTGGAAATTTTTATTAGGAATTTATTATTTTTGTAATTAAGGACCACCATCCGAAAAAAAAAAAAAAAAAAAGAGAAAAAAAAATTAATACCCCATAAAAATATAATAATAATAAAGGGGAAATAATAAAAAAAAAAAAAGATAGGATGGTGGATATGGTGATTAATTGCCTACGCTCTTGTAAAGGCTTGAGTCTAATTGTTTATTTTATGAAGCCTAATGTTTAGAAGGCAAGAGTTGTGTAAGAAGCATGCTATAAGCTTCAATTGTGCTTAAGTGGTTTTTGAGCTTTCAGTCGGTTTACGAGTTTGTGAGTTGGGAAATAGCCTATATTTAAAAGGCTACGTTATGAGAGTTAAGTGAGGTTTTTATTTTTGAGCGAAAACCCTATTCCGGCCATATCCATATAATTTTAGCCACTATAAATTCCGAATGAGCCAATCATAGCCAAATAATCCATGCCTTTAGCCATGAGTGATTTTATTGAGTTGACCCCTACTAACCTATTAAAAGCGTGGGGTAGGAGTTCGCTATTTTTATTGGTTATTAGTGTCTTGGAAATTTTTATTAGGAATTTATTATTTTTGTAATTAAGGACCACCATCCGAAAAAAAAAAAAAAAAAAAGAGAAAAAAAAATTAATACCCCATAAAAAAATAATAATAATAAAGGGGAAATAATAAAAAAAAAAAAAGATAGGATGGTGGATATGTTGATTAATTGCCTACGCTCTTGTAAAGGCTTGAGTCTAATTGTTTATTTTATGAAGCCTAATGTTTAGAAGGCAAGAGTTGTGTAAGAAGCATGCTATAAGCTTCAATTGTGCTTAAGTGGTTTGAGCTTTCAGTCGGTTTACGAGTTTTGAGTTGAGGAAATAGCCTATATTTAAAAGGCTACGTTATGAGTGTTAAGTGAGGTTTTTTATTTTTGAGCGAAAACCCTATTCCGGCCATATCCATATAATTTTAGCCACTATAAATTCCGAATGAGCCAATCATAGCCAAATAATCCATGCCTTTAGCCATGAGTGATTTTATTGAGTTGACCCCTACTAACCTATTAAAAGCGTGGGGTAGGAGTTCGCTATTTTTATTGGTTATTAGTGTCTTGGAAATTTTTATTAGGAATTTATTATTTTTGTAATTAAGGACCACCATCCGAAAAAAAAAAAAAAAAAAAGAGAAAAAAAAATTAATACCCCATAAAAAAATAATAATAATAAAGGGGAAATAATAAAAAAAAAAAAAGATAGGATGGTGGATATGGTGATTAATTGCCTACGCTCTTGTAAAGGCTTGAGTCTAATTGTTTATTTTATGAAGCCTAATGTTTAGAAGGCAAGAGTTGTGTAAGAAGCATGCTATAAGCTTCAATTGTGCTTAAGTGGTTTTGAGCTTTCAGTCGGTTTACGAGTTTTGAGTTGAGGAATAGCCTATATTTAAAAGGCTACGTTATGAGTGTTAAGTGAGGTTTTTATTTTTGAGCGA
>BMAC01000087.1:396716-433157 GCA_014905375.1 Phtheirospermum japonicum | reverse complement strand
TATATGCGCCTTAACTTCATTTTCAAAGTCGACTACACACAGCGGTTTCAAAGAGATATCAAAACTGAAACTTATTCACGTACATGCAATGATGATAAACACTCGGGCTACTCGCTGGCTTTTTGCATGAAAAAGTTTTGAATTGACGCTGCTTTTAAGGTTTTATGAAATCAATTAAGTCCAAGTACCATTATACAATATATAATAATAAATTCTGAAAAATTATGCACTTATGCACGCTCAAAGACGAAAACAAATAATCATTCTTAGTCAACTTCGACAGGCATGCCATACAAACACAATTAAGCGTAGAAATAGCAATTAATCACGTTTAAGTATATAATTATTACAGGCCAAGTATCAAATAAAATTACACAATTAATCAATACAAATCACACTCGACCACTCCCCTCTCTAAAAATCCCGGCAATCTCCTGATTGCCACAAATACATCAAAATCAAAAAGAGGAAGGAAAAAGAAAACATCCTTAAAATAATAGTAGTCGAGCCGCTACTCGTGATTTGTGTAATTGGCCACTTCTTCAACGTACGTGATGCAAATGCCCTCGTCGATTTCCCGTAGAAACGCAAGAGTTGCCCGAAATTGCCCGAATTTGCTTCAAATTGCCACAAAACCCTACTTAGCTTGATTTGAGAAAAAACTTGAAATCTGCCCAAAATTTGGTCTTGTTAGTAGATATGTAGTGTTTAGTTTCCAGTTTTTAATATTGTAATGCAGGGAATTTGTTGAGGGAAAATTGAAAGGAAGAGAAGAAAATTTAAAATTTTAAAGTTGGAAAAAGAAGAAAAGTGAGAAGAGGGAAGAAAGAAACTGTTTTTAAGCAGTTTTTATGGGTTTTTCGCAGGTCAAGATGATCATGGGTCGGGTCGGGTCGGTCAAAACTGGATTAAAGCGCTTCTGGGCCGGGCGCGTGGCTCGCGTCGACGCCCGCGTCAGTCGACGCGACAGAAGAAAAATTTCCTGGCATCTGTCGTCGACGCAGCGTCAGTCGACGCAACAGAGTCCTGGGTGACTTTTTCTTCGCTCGTTTGATCAATTTCTTCGTTCGAGTTCTTCCATATGTTCTAAAAAGATAAAAACAAAAATAAAACAATAAAAAAAATAAAAATAAAATACAAAAGGATACATAATGCTCGGGTTGCCTCCTGAGAAGCGCAATTTTTAACGTCGCTTGCTCGACGCAATTTTGTTCATTTAGTTCCAACCGTACGGTGGATCTCCAAACTCCACCAGATTATCATCGCGATTCTTCTTCCTTTGATCATAGTAAGGTTTCAACCTATGCTTGTGAACTTGAAAGGGTGAATTTCCAATCTCGTCATACAACGTGGCTACGCCATACTGGTCCAATTCTTTTATCGAGAACGGTCCGCTCCACGCAGCTCCAAAATCAGCTGGGTCATATTTACGCTCGCGATTATACAGTACTAAATTTCCAACCTCGAACTGCAAGTTTTTAACTTCCTTCGTGCGAACCTCGTTCGATTTCTTCTTCGCTTAATCGTCGAAATATGCCTCGCCCTTGTTCTTTTTGCGTGAAAATCTAAATTTTTTGTTAGGGTCGAGAGAATCGTGACTTGGGCGACTTATCGGTGGTTTATGCGGTCGCTCCACATCGAAATCGTCTCCAAATTCTTCTACGATATCGTGCATGTCAATACCTAGTAACTCGATCAAGTCTTCTCCACTTAAGTGCATATGTTGCTCAAAATCTTCGTACTTCTTGCTTGAATTGACTCGTTTATCCCCTCCCTCAGTATAAAAACAGGCGTCGTCCCCGTCACTCAGTTTGTTCAAAGTTGCGATTTCTCATAACTCGTTTACGCATGAAGTAACGGGATCAACGAATGAATCATCCTCTTGCATGATGGGGGAACGAGTGTGTTGAATATCTCTTAAAGAGTGATGGTCATCCTTCCTTTGTGAACATCGATTAGCGTATGGGAAGTAGACATAAACGGGCATCCCAGTAAAATGGTATGCTCAGTACCTTCAGTCGGTACCTCGCCAACGTCCATAACCACAAAATCAACCGGAATTACGAGCTCTCCAACTTGTACTAAAATATCTTCGACTATTCCCAAGGGTCGTCGGGTCGAGCGATCTGCTAATTGTAGACGCATGGTTGTCGGCTTTAGTGGTCCAAGATCAAATATTTGATAAAGTGAATATGGCAGTAAATCTATCCCTGCTCCATGATCTAACATTCCTATCGCTTTTTGTCCATTGGCCAACGAAATAGTGATGCAGAAACTTCAATGATCGTGTTCCTTGGGTGGCAATGGCTTCTTAAAAATTGCGCTAACCTCCTTTGGTAATGGAACGTATTGATTCGTCGCCAAACGTCTCTCTCTTGAAGCAAGCTCCTTAAAGAATTTTACGTAGGCGGGCATTGTTTTGATTACTTTCAAAAGTGGTAGGTTGATGTTGACATTCTTCAAGAGGTTGTACAGCTCCATGAACCTCTTGTTCTCTTTCGCCGGGCGCAACCGGCTAGGAAAAGGAACAGCATCCTTAATTTGTGTCGTTGATTGCTTCGGCATTGATGGTTCGTCTTTACCAAGGGTGTTGCTCGGAATCGTCCCTTGAATGGAACCAGGCACGTATCTATTGGTGGATTTATGTATCTTGTCTACTGGTTTAGGAACAAGTTCCTCATCTTGGTCCTCTATGCCATTGTCGATCTTCTTCCCACTGCGAAGGACGTGAACCACCAACGTTTGCTCCGGTTGGCTTGGTAGCRTGTCRTTCTCRTTATTTGACCMWGCAAWYTCAGTTGCTAMTTGMCCCATAGTTCTTTKCATCCTATCCATGTTTTTAGCTAGATCATGCACAACACCGGAAAGATGGTCAATTCCGCTCACCTTCTTCGAGAGTTCATCAATCTTTGTGTTCACCTTCGTAAGTCCCTCTCTATTGCTAATCGTCTCGGCCACTTGATTTTGCTGCCAAACCAACAGCTGATCATTTGGTTGAGTCGCATTAGATGCCTTCCCTTGCGTATGAAAATTATTTTGCTGTGGTGGCACAGGTGGTGCTTGAGCATATTGTGGTGGTGGATATTGTGGATCAGGTGGCATATGATTTGGATTTCCAGGGCCCCACTTGAAAAGAGGATTATCACGTTGCGGTGTGTACTTATTTTGATTCGAATAATTTTGGATCGCGTTAACATCCTCATGTTGCTCAATGTTGTTTGGACACACATCCGCTGAATGTTGGGGGGATCCACACTCGTTACATGTTATGGCCATCCTTTGCACATTGGTCTTGCTAGCTCGCTCGGCTTTCCAAGCAGCTAATTTCTCGTCAAATATCTCCTCACATTTCGCCTTTACTAACATGCCGTCATCTAAATAAGGATCGGGGATGGAAACTTCGTTAACCCTCATTTTTCGAGGCCGAGAGTTGGTTTGTCTAGATTTTCCGCTTTGCTTTTCCAACACCCGCCTCACCCCGGTGGCTGTCAAATCTCCAAAATCTCCTCCCGCTGCTATCTCTACTTCTCGTTTCCCATGGTCCAATAAACCATCGAAGAAAAATTGGTTAGTTATCTCCGGAGAATAGTTGTGGTGGGGGCAAGCTTGCAAAAGCGTCTTGTAATGCTCCCACATTTCATGCAATAGCTGTCCATCCAACTATTCAAAGGTAGCAATTTGCCTCCGAAGATGCCCCGTAGTTTGGGCCGAATAGTATTGATTTAAGAATTTCTCGCTGATCATATCCCAATCCGTCAACGAGCCAAGCTCAGTGATAGTAGCCATGACTTCGCCTTGTCCTTCAAGCTGTACGGGAAACAAATCATTTGTACGTCCTCCTGGTGAAGGCCATGAACTACAAATCGCCCCACTTCATCAACAAAGTAGTTTAAAAATGCCAAGGGGTTCTCATGGGTGTTTCCGTGAAAAGTCGGGAGTAAGTTAAGTTGATGTGGTTTGATTTCGACTGCCCTTGCAGTAGGTCCAAGGACAATGGCGAACCTAAAAGGTACAACCTTGGGACGTGCTAAATCGCGCTGTCTTGGTGCTCGATCTCCCCTTGGTTCCTTTACTCGGTCATCAGCTCGTTCGTACTGGTCATCATGCGCGTGATGGTGCTCGCGCTCGTATCCCCTTCCGAAATTGTTCTGCTCGTAACGATGATCTTGATTCTCTAACCAGTCGTTCACGTGCCTTTGATTGTTAACATAAGCATTATGCTCTTCTTTTTGCCTCATATTTGCCATGTTGGGTTGGTGATTGACTATGTTGTGTTGTTGGTTAACTCCTTCGTTTCTCCCCTCGTCTCGTCTAGTAGAGTGTGACTTGTTTGGTTCACTACCATACCCAGTTTGAATGGGGCGTGGTGGTCATCTCGGTGGTGAATTGCCGTTTCGAACTGAATGTGCTCCTAACATAATGTCGGGAACTTGATCGCAAGCAAAATCAGTTGCTGTCGAGGAATTGTCCTCGGGAATAAGAGCGGGTCTTGGTCTTGGCGGATTTGAATGGTGAATGTTGTCAATGAATGGTACAAGGTCGCGTTGAAGTGATCGCCTTCCTTGCATAAACTCAACAACACGTCAACGTACCAAATGGCAAAAACCAAGTGCGAAGTATAAATAAAAACGAAAGTAAAAAGAAATTAAAGAATCAAAAAGAAAACAAAATGAAAAACATCTTAAACTCCTACTCGTTGCGTCCCCGGCAACGACGCCAAAATTTTGACTCAAACTTTTGTGCACCCCGTTTTTAATAAATTAATTTAAAAGCACGTCATTTTGCTCGCAAGAGTACGAGGTAACTGTAGGGTGATGAGTTTGACTCGAGTCGTATCTCTCGAGGAAACAACTGTTCGGTCTTTCGGATGTTTTTCTCAATTTATGAACTAAAATACATGTACAATTGGGGTTTTGAAGAGATTGAGTTGATCATTATAAACTAAAGCAATAATTAAACTACGACTAATTAAACTAATTATTCTAACTAAATTATCAACTACGAGCAATAATTAAGCTATCAATAATATGCAACCATAAATTAAACCTAATTAACGAATCTAAGAGCATGAGCATAAGAAATTACCACTAAGCAATGAATCATAAGAATCTAAAATTAACGAATAACTAAGCATAAATCAATTCGCGTAAATAAACTAAATTAAAACAATATCCAATACTCAAGCATAAAATGATTAAACTAATTATCAAAACTAGAATTAACTAAGAAATTAACTAAGCAATTAACTACAAATTTAACTAAGAGTTTAGAGTACTTATTGTAACTACGAAAAGCAATAAAAAGCTCCAGCTATTCCGGAGTTTGAACGTTGATCTTGGGCGAAGAATGAATCCCGAACTCGAATTCGATATTTTGGACGCGTTGTTCTTCGATTCTTGATCTCCGTCTTCAAATATCATTATGATATGTAGGATTACTGTTATTATAAGCTAAAATACCCTAGGTGGTCGCGTCTCTGGTGTCTCTACCCCTAAAAAATCCGAAATATAGAGGGTTTATATAGATATTGCAAGTCTTGGCGCACAAGAAACCCTAAAATCTGAATTCTGGGCCGTCGCGTCGATGGTGCGTCGACGTAGCGTCGACTGACGCATGTTGGTGCTCGGCGTTGGTGCTGCCTGGGCGTGCGCATCAACTGGGCGGGTGCGTCGACTGGGTGCGTCGACATCGAAGCTTCAGCAAGTTGCATCGACGTTGCGTCGACATCGGTGCGTCGACATCGACGCTTCAGCAAGTAGCATCGACAGTGCATCGACGCTGCATCGACTGACGCAGTCCATGGCTCGCGTCGACGTAGCATCGATGGTCGCATCAGTCGACGCGACTGCGCGTCTGCCTTCGTCTCTCTATCTTTTGCTACTCGTTTTGCCGGAAAGCTCGTTCTCCTACTCTTGAACATCGAACTTCGTCTATTACATGCTGAACTCTTCCGGTTACTTAGCTGTAAAGTGAAAACAACGAAATATCACCTATTTGCATCAATTACGATTAAAATACGGTAAAATAAGTCAGAACTATAAAAATACGGAATTATGCTTAAATCGTCCAACTTATACCAAAAACAAATAGAAAAACAAACTAAAAAGTTAATAAAAACAAGGACAAATCTACTCTAATCAGCTATGCAACATCCCCCAGGCATGGTTCCGGCGATTGTTCCAAAAGGTAAAGTGGGTGCGCGACATCATGTGCTAATTGAGCACATGAACATGACCGAGGACGTCACAATTATGACAAACTCCGATGATGAGGATTTTGTGCAATCTGCACCTGTTGCTGCACCGCCGACCACTTCCACTCCTCGGCTGACTCCTCACCAGAAACAAACTGTGAGTTTAGTTGAGAAGAAGAATTCTCCAGCTTCTATCAAACTTTCACCCGCCTCTCCTGAGATAGTTTATTCTGATCCCCCGTATGAAATTATTGACTTCTTCACAGGCGAAGTAGCGAGCTCTTCCACCCCTTTGGTTGTTGAACCCCCTCTGAACCCATTTAACATGGCTCAGCTTGAGCCTGAGTCTGAGCGCGGGTATGATTACTTGCCTGATTTTGACAATGCATTTCCCCTTCGTGATTATTTGTCTGTTATGAGAAGGGAAAAGAAGAAGTACAAATCTGCAAAGAAGGTTGATGATTGTTCGAATGTTGTGTCACCAATTGAGACACCATCTGCAGCTGCTCCGTCCGTCAATATTAGTTCTGGTGAAGTGTCACCAAAACCAACATCCCCTGCAGACTATCCTGCCTCATCTTCTAGCTTTGAGTTTACTAATTTTGTTGCCCCTGAACATGCACCGACCGCATCTGACCAGGTTTCTGATGATGTTGATGATGTTGCTGTTCACGGTGTTGAAATCGAGGACATGGTGCCTGTATCATCAAAGTTCCTGACTATGGAGGCTGAAGAGCTATTTGATGGTTATCAAACCCGTGGCATGATCGCTGAGCGCAGGGTACTTGTTGATGTCTTTGAGAAGTAGGATTTGATTGCCTACTTTAGGTGCCGAGGTATGTACACTACTGTTTCTATTCCTATGACATTTGTTCGAAGTGTAGTGCTAGAATTTTATGCTAACATGTTGCCATCTGTTGTTAATCCCAAGTCTGTGAACTTTGGGAAGGTTTTTGTGCGTGGGCGGGTGTTTTCTTTTACTCCTGCCTTGATCACTCTTTGGCACTGAGGACTACCATGGTGATTCCACGGTGGATGATATGAATGAAGTGGTTGACCTCTTATCTGGTGGTTTGATAAGGGAATGGCGTGAGCAACTGCCGATCACTCGCCTATCTTCTCTATATTCGGTGTTGCATAAGGTGGTTGTATACAATTGGGTTCTTACCAAGAATGCCACAGTTGTCACTCGGCCCTAGACGCTATTTCTGTTCAAACTTGGGCGTGTCATAAAATTCAATTTTGGCCAGCATGTGTTTGATGCTGTCACGAGATTTGTGATGACGAAGGCCACGTCCTCCTTCTGCTTTCCATCTCTTCTTTATAGCTTGTTGGAGAATCAGAGATTTCAGCCTATCGGAGAGGATATGTTCACTGGTGAGCCTGAATGGTTCTCATTAATCTCCTATGGCAGGAGCCTCCTTGGGCTGGTGGAAATTCTGGTGACGGTTCTGTTGTTTCTAACACCGGTACCCACACGGTTCATTTTTCTGCTCCGGTAATTTGGTCCCAAATTGCTTTGCTCGATAATTAGATTGCCCAGTTGCAGGTGCTTAGAGGCTCATTCGTAGAGGCCCTTTTTCTTTTCGAACAAAAAGGGAGAGATGACGATGACGACGCTGCTGCTGAAGGAAATGATGATGATGGCGCAAGTGCGGAGGTGCTGGCAAGCTTAGCCAAGGCCAAGAAGAGGACGAGAAAGACCAAGTCAAGGAAGAGGATGATGAAGAAGTTAAAGAAGATGTTGAGGTAGAGGAAAGCTAAGGATGATGGGATGACTTCTCGCCGGTCGAAGAAGATGCACAGTCATTAATTCCTTATGCTTCTTTGGTTTTTGATTTGTATTTTTAAACAGTGGTCAGTTTTTTAGGGGGAGTTTCTAATTTAGGGAGAGTCTTAGAGTTTGGTTTAAACATTTTGATGCGTCGTTGTATTTTGTCCAGAAAGGCAAAAGGGGGAGATTGTTGAGAGTTTTATTCATGGTAACTTTTTCTTTTTTAGTGTTTGCCTTTTTTGGGCTCAAAATAAATTACGAATCTAGATTTGTTTCCTAGATGGAGTCTA
Source organism: Phtheirospermum japonicum (assembly GCA_014905375.1). NCBI lineage: Eukaryota > Viridiplantae > Streptophyta > Magnoliopsida > Lamiales > Orobanchaceae > Phtheirospermum > Phtheirospermum japonicum. The sequence continues at coordinate 424,900 of BMAC01000087.1, read as the reverse complement.
GGACTTTATTTGGTTTCCTAGTTTATGTTTTACTTGTTTACCAAGTATAGGACTCTTGTCTATTTAAGACAAGACAAGGACGCAAGACAAGAACAACTTTTTGATATGGCTTTTCGAAGAGACGCAACAAGCAACGACACAAAGCAAAGCAAGAAGAACACAAGCACATAAAGTACTTGAAGCCATTCGAGATTCATAGATCTTTGAAGTTGCTTGACCAACGGAGAAGATCATCCTTTGTGGTGACAAGTATTTTAGTATCATAGTGCTTTGATACTTTGTTTCTCATATATTAGTTTACATCTTTTGTAATTGATCTTGAACATGAAAAGTAATATAGTTTTTGGGTTTGTATACCCAAGTTCGTAGGTACTTTTACTTACGAACGAAATTTAAATTACTGTGTTCTCTTTTTAATATTTATTCTGCTGCATATTTTAATAACTCTGTTTGATGTTAGTTTCGGTGTTTTAACACCTGTCTCAACATCTGATTTAAAACTGTTCTTATTTTATATTTACAACTCTGACACTGTTTGATGTTAGTTGATTAACGCATATTTGTCCTTATTTTTATTAGTATTTTAGTTAGTTTTTCTTATTGTTTTTGGTATAAGTTGGGTAGATTAAGCTTAATTTCGTATTTTTATACTTCCAGCTTATTTTACCGTTAAAAGGTGATTATTCTCTATTGTTCACCTTATAGCTAAGTAACCGGAAGAGTTCAGCGCATAAGTGACGAAGTTCAATGATTAAGAGATGAGAATTGAGCTTTCCGACGAAGAAGTAGCAGAAATTGAGAGTTAGCGGTAACACTTACCGCTACTCCTTACCGTTACCTTACCGCTGAAGGTTGACAGAGAGCTCCCAGACCAAACTAACGGTAACCCTAATGGTACCCGCTTACCGCTAGTTTCACCGTTAGGAAACGACAGAGACGTTTAGCAGTATACTTAACGATTACTTTCTTATCGCTACCCACACCACTACGGACGGACAAAGACTACCTAGAGAGGGTTAACGGTATAGTTAGCGGTAACTCATACCGCTATGTTTGACCGTTACCGACCCAGAAATGCATTTCTGCCCTAACTTGTGCTCCAAGACATGGGAAAACTATATAAGCCCCTCTCCAAATCCGTCCCAAAACACACTTATCATCACCAAAAGCCTAATTTCGGTCCTTTGACACCAAATCAACAAACTTTTACATCCCATATCATAATACAAGATCGAGATCGAAGACTCAAGAGTCACAAGTTCCAAGCTTCGTTCTTTAGTTCGTGATTCTATTTTTGGCCAAGATCTACGCGTTTCCTTCGGACTAGTCGGAGAATTTACTGCACTTCTTAGTTCCAATAAGTATTCTAAACATTTTATTGGTTTCTTAGTTTAATTTTCATTAATTCATGCTTTTAGGTAATTATTCTTATTTATTGTTCTTGAGTTATTTTATGCTTCAAACCTTAGTTAATTTGGATAATTGGATTCGTAATCTTTCGTCTTAATTTAGTTTAATAAATTTATGCTTGGTTATTGGAGATTTAATATCGTTTATGCTTTTCATGTTATTTAGTTCGTTCATGTTATTTGATTCCGTCTATATGCTTACGATTACTGATTCTGTTTACATTTTGTTCATGATAATTGCTTTTTGTTTCTGCTAGTTATTTTCATTTGAGTTTTATGCATTTAGATTCGTACATGCCTTTTAGATTGATCTCCTGGGAGTTAATTCATGATATTAATTTCTAGTTGGTTAATTAGTTCAAGATACTTAGTTTTCATTAATGTTATTGCGTTTTAAATTCTTAGATAATCAATTCAAACAAAACCCCCAAATTGTATAAGTTTTCGTGTTAATTCGAGATTAAACAAACGTTTGAGATTGCGATCATTTGTTCCTTGAGATCGAATCGGTTTAGCTTACCACCCTAAATGCGAACTCGTACTCTTTCGAGCGAGCTTTTGAATAATTGACAATATTTATAAAAGTAGGCACACAAAAGCTTGAATCAGAATTTTGGCGCCGTTGCCGGGGAATAAAAGCAAAGGTTTCAAAACAATGTTTGTTCGTATTATTTTCCGTTTAACCATCTATTTGTATAAATAGGATTCATTTTTCCATTCGATACATTTGATTTGTTGTTGAGTGCATGCAAGGTAGAAGATCACTTCAACTCGAACTCGCACCATTCATATATAACATTCATCGTTCCAATCAAGCAAGACCTCCTCATATTTCTGAAAGAGATTCGTCCGTCACCACCGACCTTGTTTGCGACACAAGTCTTGATACAATGTTAAGACGAGAAAATTCTATTCACGATGATATCATGAATGATCAAACACCTAGAAAACCTCAAATCCGTAATAGAGACGAATATGGGAGCGAACCAATTCGCCCCGGAGGACCAGCACAACCACGTGAGTATTGGGAAGCAATCTAGCGAAATGTGATGGACAAGAATGAAGAAAGAGGTGGAGGAGAATACAAAAATTATCATCGCCACGACAAATATACTTACTCTGAGAGATCCTACCCCGGAGACAAACAAATTGACGACTGACTCATTAACCAAAACAACCATTACAATGAAAGACATGAGTATGATAGAAACTACGTGAGACCTAATCACCGAGGGAGACATCCTAGGGGGCACGTGAACCTAGACGGCGAGATTTCATGACTCCTCAGGTTGGTCCTTATAGTTCTGCTATTGTGTTGGGAAGGAATGCAAGAGACTTTGAGCTTAAACCTCACATAATCAATAACCTTCCGACATTTCATGGTCTTGCCAATGAAGACCCGTTAGCTTTTCTTAAGGAATTCTATGCCGAAGTAAGTAGAATCCCATCTCCGTGACTTCATCATGAAGATTTACAAATGGTGTGTTTTCCAAGTTGCATGAAGGATAAAGCTAAATCTTGGCTACTCTCATTAGAACCAAGATCACTGACCAACTGGGATATGGTCAGCGACAAATTCATAAACCAGTACTACTCAGCTCAAACGACGGGCCATATCAGGAGACAAATTGCCAATTTTGTTCAGCAAGATGGAGAATTACTACACGAAGCATGGGAGCTCTACAAGACACTGTTGCAAGCTTGCCTGCATCATCAAAACTCTCTAGGTATGGTTAATCAAATTTTCTACGAAGGATTATTGGACTCCTACAAAAACCAAGTCGAGATAGATGCTGGAGGAGATTTCGGGTATTTGTCCGCTACGGAAGCTAAGCAGTTATTCGAGAAGATGAGCGAGAAATCCAGGCAGACGAGTTCTAGACCATGAAAGATAAGGGTCAACGAAGTGTCTGAAGTACTAAATGATGAAGATAACGCTCCTTCAAAGGCCAATGAAACGTGTACTCATTGCGGTGAGTAAGGGCATATAGTGGATGTGTGCAAGATGACGTATTTTGGTGAGTTCGAAGCCGAGGCGAATGCCTTTCAAGATCAGATACGTCAGCATAAATTTCCCCTACCCGAAAAGATACCCACAAACAAATTTCAGGCGCAACGTAATTCTCCATATTTGAAGTGGGGTCCTAGAAACCCACATCACACTCCTACGCAAACTGACTCACAACCTGTACCACCACCCCCATCGAATAATTATCCAACGACTGGACCGGTATGTTCTCCAGTTCAACCGAACGATCAATTGTTAGTTTGGCAACAAAACCAAGTCACTGAGACGATTCAAAATCGAGATGGGCTTGCACAATTAACTACGCAAGTAAATAAGCATGGGGAAACATTGAATGATCTCTCCAAAAGTATGAATAAATTAGAGAAAATGATGGGCCAAATGGCGGCTTCGATGGCAAAATCAGAAAATGAGAAGGGCAAATTTCCGAGTCAACCCGAGCAGGCTTCAGCCGTTCATATTTTGCAAAGTGGAAAGAAAGTAGATAATGGAGTCGAGATAGAAAAGGAAGGAGAGGTGGCCGAAACTCCAACTACGGTTTCACCTAAGAAAGACGACCCTAAACCAGTAGACCAAATGCATAAGTCACCAAATCCGTATATTCCGGGATCATTGAAAGGGAAAACTCCGAACCAAGTCCCCACTCCAACGACAATTGACGATCCCACCATTTTTTCAACTCCGCAACTATTTTAATAGTTTTTAGTGGTTTTGAAAATAAAGGTTCAATTGGCTTGATATTATCAGAAATCGATTCAATTGACGAATCAAAGTGTTTGTAGCTTGAAGAAGTAAAAGGAAAAAGAAAATAAAGCAATTAAACCAACTAATCTACACTAGGAAATTAAATTACAAGTTGGTCGGATGCCTCGTCGTATGCCTCGAAATGAAAATGCAAAGCAATAATGAAAATAAGCAAGAACAAGCAATGTTTCACCAAGTACAAGTATAAAAGCTCAAGGTACAACCATGCTTGCATGAACATAAAAACTTGAATAATGCAAATTGACAAAAATCGAAATCATGAATAGAAAGAGCAATGAAAATTGACGTCAAAGTTTAAAAATTTACGAGAATTAACAAGCAACAAAGCATAGATCTAGGATTAAGCATGAAACAAAGTATGAAAATAAAAATCAAAATAAAGTATATGAAATACTTGAAATAAAAAGAATCCGAGACTCGATCTATGATCTAGACGTGTCACTCATCTAGATTCCATGGACGATTCATAAGATCTAACAAGAAATCAAGGATCGAAGGCAATAAGCATAAAACAAAGAACATGCATGAAATTGAAGAACAAAGCATGAAAATAAAAGAAAGCTTACTTGAATTAAAGAGAGAATCCAAAAACTTGAATGAAATTGCAAGTAAATAAAATCCAAGGGAGTACTTGAATTCTTCTTAGGCTTACAAACCTAAGGAAATACTTGAAATTAAAATCTAAGAACTAGAGAGCGAATTTTCATCCAAACCCATGCAAGAGTTGGCAAAAATGAGAGACCCTCTACAAAATGAGAGTTGGGTTCTATTTATACTAGGTTTAATTGGGTTTAAATGGGCCAAATTAGCCAAAAAGGCTTGAAATTCTTGGGTTTGACTAAAATTAACCCGTGTTGACCTTCCTAGCCACTTGACTAGCATTTTGGCACATTTTGGCTTGATTTGGTTCGAGGTGGCTCGACCATGGCTCAAGGTGGCTCGGCCATGGCCGAGCTTGGGCGCACATGGGCGTGGCGCTGGGCTATGCGGGCGCGCGGGTGGCTGGGCGCAGCATGGCGACGAGCGCGTGCGAGGGTTGGCGAGTGGCTGGCGAGAGGTTTGGCAAGCGCCTGGCGAGAGTTGGCGAGCGCTGGCGACGGGCGTGCGCAGGCGCAGGACGGATGCGCGGGAGCTGCCGAGCCTGGCGCGCTCTGTCGGCTGGATTCGGACACTGGGTAACCCAATGTCGGCAACGTACCCAGTGTCGGCGGTGCAGTTTGGAAAGCGCCAAGGCTTGGCGCCTGCTTTGGCGAGTTTGTGGCGTGGGTTGGTTAATATTCCAGAATGTTAGGTGTTTTGGAGCATCTCTTGGTGTCAAGTTTGGCTTGGAGTTTGGCGTGCCTTGGCTTGTAGTTTAGCCTTCAATGCCTTTACCTATGAAAATAAGAATTTTGAACATAAAAACTCAAGAATTTCACCAAACCTTAAATTAACTAAAACAGTTTAACCCATTTAAACATAACATCATAAAAAAACACAAAAAACCCAAAAATAAAAAAAACAACCTAGAAAACTTAGCTAATAGACTCAAGAACCACAAAGAAAAAAATATAAAACTCTAATCAAAATTACGAGAAAAACACCACAATTACATGCAAAAAAACCACCCCACACTTATCGGTTTGTTCGTCCTCGAACAATGAAAAGAATCGAGAATGTACATGCAATGAACATTATGCAAAAAGAAAAGCCCTTGTGTTTATCCTTATTAATATGATGAAAGTATTATCAACATAAACTCGTCATCGTCAAGCATTGTTTGTATTACTCTTTCTCAAATGAAAACCAAATCGATGACTTCCTCTCAAATGGTATTTTGAGGGTGTTCTCTCAATTCGCTCAAGTGTTTGATATATGGGACGTGTATACACTCAAGTCGGAAAATACATGCACCTTGTCAAGATTTCACAAATTGAAAACTCAAAATTGTCCATTGTACATGACCAAACAAGAATCAAAAGAGGTATTTATTTTGGGTTGTAATATTGGCTCTTTGGTAAGGTATGAAATATTTGGACATAATGGCTAACACACGATCAAACGTGATCAATAACACACAAAACCCGAACTTCTAGAACTCGAAGCTTATGATCGCTTCCCCCTTCCCAATTTAACAAACTTTTCATTCAAAACCCTTTCGTATACTCACACATTTAAATGTTGATTATATATATAGGCGGGTTTTGGACGAAGCACAAAAATCCAACTCCTTGCACAAGAGGGCATATACTTGCAAAAACCTGACAAGTAAACTATTCAAACTTCCAAGTATATGGTGATTGCTCAACAATGTAATAAAGACACAAGAGACACAAAAATGACTCAACCATATAAAAGCGCAATTAGTAAGCGTCACTTCGCCAAGGCTCGAGTTAACAAAGACAAATCATGCTTTGTGACACCCAGACCATAGCCATCTACCTACCCCACACTTAAAACATGCAATGCCCTCATTGCATTTTAATGAAAATCAAGTAAAAGGAGGGTGAAATAGAAACTTCCTTAACCGAGCGAGTTTGAGTCGAGATCGGTGGGGTCCACTTAAGCATCCAAGCAATCCAAGCAAAAAACCGAGCATGGCTAGATTCTCCCGCTTCCATGAACGCTATTAGCTTATTAAATCGGCAAAGGTTGGAGTCAGAAAGCAAAACCCTAAAAAGGAAAGTCACACAAAGTCAAAAATACAAGAAAGTATGCACATGAATCAAAACAAAACAAGGTTCAAAAAGAACCAAAAGAAAACAATTTTTTTAATTTTTTAATTTTTTGTATATTTTTGGGTTTTTGTAATAAGAAAGAAAGAAGGTAAGAAATGTAAAAATAAAAGAAATAAATGAAAAGAACATGGGTTGCCTCCCAAGAAGCGCTTGTTTTACATCACTAGCTTGACGAACTTCCTTCTTGATTATGTGGAGGTTAAGACGGGAGGATCCACCAAAGCACAAACCTCCTTGTCGGGTGGATCTAATTTTTTAAAAACTCCCGAGGCCTTGCCTAGCTCAAATGGCACTTGACGAAGGGCAATCGTTCCAAAGGTCGCTTTAACTTGATTTTCGGGTGGAATTGGGAATCGATAATAACCCGACAAGTTCGCTAAGCCACAATAGGAAAGATGGTCGTCCAACTTCTCCAACATTTTTAATCTCTCAACCTTCGCTATCCCCACAAGATTTTGACTCGAACGCCTTTGGAGTTCTCGAGAATGCTCGGCATCATCATTCAAAATGATTTCATCCTCAAGACTCAAACCAATGGCACCCTCACGAGTTTCAAGCACCTCAATCAACCCTTCCTCTTCGTCGTGGATTTGTTGAGTCATTCCTTTGTGAAAACGAGCATTTTCAAATCGACCATTCCGAAACTCATCTAACTCGTCCACTCGCAACATCCTTTCAAGTCCGGCCTCCTCTTCATCTCGGTTCAAATTTGTAAAGAAAATAACCGCTTCACTCTCCTCAAGATAATCTTCGAGTTTTTCAATAGGTTTCATTTCCCACCTATTATCAACAATGTCCACTTCCCCCTCTACAAACTCGTCGTTGCCCTCAACGACACATAAACAACCCTTGTCACAACATACCTTAGCACATCGAAACAAAATAGAATTGTCATTATGAACAAAGGTCTCATTTGCCTTACTACAAATTTCAACACAAGCTCCCGAGTCAAACTCCTCCTCCTTGCTCTCTTCCTCCACAGAAACTTGGTTACAAAACTCATGAATCACGTCAATATTTAAGCAATCCGCATAGAAGGCGCTTGAAGGAATCGATGACGATTTAGCCATAGAAAATGTGGTCGTGTCACCCGCTATGGATAACGTGAGATTTTTCTTCCCAACGTCTATCAAACATTGAGTTGTAGCCATGAATGGGCGGCCTAGCAAGATAGTGTGGTCGGCTCCATCATTCTTCACCATGCCCACATCCAACACCACGAAATCTACCGGAACCACGATCCCCTCGACTTGAACAAGAACATCCTTGACTACCCCCTCTGGGTGTCTAATTAACCGGTCGGCCAATTGTAAGCAAATGCGTGTTTCATGTAGAGGAGGAAGTTCCAATTGTTCGTATATCAAGAACGACATCATATTAACTCCCGCCCCAGAATCAAGCATGCCATTAATGATTTTTCTATTTCCGAGTTTGATATCAATACAAAATGAGCCAGGATCCGTCTTCTTAAGAGTCTAGAGAGAAGGGTCACTAACCACACTTGCCTCCTTAGAAGGATAAACTATCTCATTTATAGCTCTCTCAAGCAATTTGGAATAAAGTTCCTTGGGCAAATTCTGGATGGCGTCTAATACGTCGGAAAATATATCATGGAGATTTTAAAATTGATCGTCCTTCGTAGTATTTTGAAGTCAGGATGGATAGGGCATGGAGGCCTTAGAAATTGGTGCCTTGTAGGGATTTCAAGGATTATGTAGGCCATCAGGAAGTTCCCTTGCTAAAGTGGGACCCACGGGTGTAAAATTAGGAAGAGGAAAAACACTCGTGATAGCAACCACTTCTTCCTCGGATGGCGGGGAAACATTATTATCAACCACCCCATAACTTACAAGAACCATGACCGCATGGGCTTGTGACGGTTGACTCGGTAATTTCCCCTCCTCATTGGCTTGCTTGAGCATATTTACATCGGTAGCCAATTGCCCAATTTTTGTTTCCATAGCATTGAATCGAGCATCAAATGAAGACACTGTGATGGAGATTGATTGCAATTGTTGCATGATCAATGTTAGATTCGGATTGGAGGCCGGCGTTGGAGCATTCATCGGGGGACACGGACGATATGGGCCCGCATTTAGAGTAGCATAACCGAAATTCGGTTGCCTGTGGTTGCTTGGATTATACGGAGGATTGTGATTTGGTGGACGAGCAAAAGAAGGCTTGGCAACACCAGGTCCTGCTTGATACCCTTGAACTCCACACACCTCCTCCGATTGAGGCGACGACATATAGAAAGAGGGATTCGAAGGACAATGCAAGGTATCGTGACCGCTCATACCACAAGACACACATGGAGGATCCGAATTGGGGCAAGACAACTTGGCAATTTGAGCTTCCAACGCCGCAATTCTCATGTCCATCTCAAGTTTCTCAGGGGAAGTTGATTCAATCACTTCATTCGCACTCGAATATAAAGCTCGTGAAGACTTTTGTTTAGAATTATCGGCCAAAGTGGTGAAAACCCTGAGAAGCACTTGGGGAGGATGAATCGTCATATTAGCCCCCGCCGTCGTGTCCACCATTTATTCAAATTGAGAGTCTAATGCTTCATAGATTGAACTAAAAGCTCCTTCGAAAAGCGATGATGCGGACAACTATCGAGAAGATCTTTGAAATGATACCAAGCAGAATGAAACGGCTTGTTCTTCATTTGCTTGAACGAAACAATCTTAACCCTCAAATCGGCTGTCTTTTCCATAGAATAATAAACATATACAAAAAATAACAACAGAAATATGAAATTAAAAAAAATCGCACCTCATCATTTAATCGAATAAAACTACGTTTCTAAGATAAAGAAAAATAGAATAATAAAATTACAAACAAATATATTTATAAATTACTATATAATCTACATCAATAATAATTAATAAATTATACTTTTAAATACCTTAATAAACTTTGGCGTGACACATTTTCAAAATCAAAATAGGGGGTTCAACTGAAAGCCCACTCTCAAATGCCAAAATCTGATCGGCGTACGCATCCCACAAAGTGCCGCTTATCTGGCAACCACTTTAATATCAAAATATAATAATAATAATAAGATCACATAAACACAAACAAAAATAATAATCGTACTATTTATAAAAATGTATTTTATCCTCGCGAATAATCTCGATTAATCTCACCTTCCTGCCACCGAACTCCTTCTCATGTGAATTATGAATCTTTCCGACTTTCCCATCACACCTAAAATATTAAATAATATCAATTAATTAACACCAAGCAATAAACTACTAATTTATTACAAAATGAAGAGCAACTAACCAAATAACATGGTCTTGTCGACCTTGTTTATGTCCGTGAGGGTTGAAAAGCTTTTAAAATCAAAGATATAATTTGGAAAGTCGTCATCGACACTTTATCTGCATGAAATATTATATTGAACTTCGCAAGATTCGTTTGATACTTGGCAGTATTGTTCTCAACATAATGATTTCGATTTGCATAAATGCGGCCATTCATAATTCTTTTTCTCATATGGTTTTATATTGATTTTTTTTATTACCTCATTCATTCGACCACCCTATTTAATAATTTAAAATATATAATTAAATACAGTAATTAGCAAAATAATTTGATAAAATTAATAAATAAAAAATACAAGCTTGGTTTCTAAAATTACCTCGTAAAATAATTAATCAAATATAGTAAATTTGTAATATAGTTAGCAAAATTCCATAGTAATAAAAAATAATAAAATAAGATTGGGTTATAAAATTACCTCCATATCGTGAAATAAAACCTCCATCGCGGACCTATTGTCTTCATTGAACCCCACTCTATAAATAAACAATCCTTGGATTTAGGGATTTCTTGTTCGTCCACTAACGTCTTTATGATTTCTAATAGTAGAGGTATTTGATCAAATACTATTGCAGTCTATGTTTTGAATAGAGAAAAGACAAACACACATTCGTGTGAGTTCAAGAGATTTTGAATGTGAAATTCGCAAATAAAACAAAATAACATCAAAAAAATAGGTACCTCTATTTATAGGGAATTAGTTAAAACCCTCGCAATTTGAATTTTGGAAACTCGATAACCCAAAAACTTCGATTTTCTATAATTTCAGAATATTATCTCATTTATGCAAAGTGATCGGATTTTATTTAATTTGAATATTTTTTATTGTTTATTTATACCAAAATATCAGATCTTATGCATTTTCACTATATAAAAAGTCTTTATTTAGGCAAGAGGAAAATTGGATTTTGCTCAATTCCAATTCTATAATTGCATTATTATAACACACACACACACACACACACATACACACACACACACACACACACACACACACACACACACACACATATATATATATTATATATATAATATATATATATATATATATATATAGTATATATATATATATGTTTTGATGTATTTTCTCTATTTTGGAGTCTATAATTGTGCACGGAAATTGGATTTGATTATTGATTTTGTTTTTTTGTATATTTAAAGTTGGTAATTATGCAAGAAAATCGGATTTTATTTAATTTCGATCTTTTTTATTGTTTTGTTATTTTTTATAATTTTATTAAATTTGGGGTGTGTAATTTATTTTATTTTTATACTTGCTTTGTATTTTGTATGATCTATTTTTTATATTTGGGGTCTGTAATTTATTTATTTTATACTTATTTTATTTTAATGTTTCTTATAGTTTTACTTCACTTCAAAATACTTAAAAATACAGTTTTAATTTACCAAATTCTGATTTTGTAACTAAAATATGAACAAATGCTAATATAATATTCTTTGAAATTCAATAACTATTAGTTATTGGTGTTTTATATAGTATAGACTCTTCCACTATTTAGACGATAAAAAACTGATTTCATTACCTTGTATTTAGATATATAACAATTTAAGATTTTTGAAACCTAAATAATATAATTTTTCAAAATCTGATACGTCACACGGGTGAATATTGTTGGTTCTGAGAAGTGAAAATATCAAAATAAAAGTTCGAAACACGTCTAAAGTATTTGAAGACAATTTGGAAATTCAACAATATCATACTGAGATTTAATTAAAGAAATAAAACAGTTGAACTGATTTGCGCCAAAAGAAAAATTCTCTTCCGGTAAAATAGTTGATTTGGAGGAATCAAACTATTGCTTCTTATATTCATATATGTTATATATATATATATAGGCTTGGGTTTAAATGAAAACCCGTCATTATATGTGAACCTAGGGACTACAACACTTAGTAAGCCTTCACGTAACGGTACCCCAAGAAACCTAAGATTTCTGATGATGGTAATTCCTTCAACTTTTCTTATTTCCAACAATATACTAATATACTTTATTTAATTCAAATATAAATTTTATTTACACACACACACATATAATTATATAGTTTATTAATTTCAATGACACCTTCATTTATCTAAATTTATTATCGAACAATTTATTGGGATATTGATGATCCTACTTTCATATGCGGACATTGTTCAGCATATTTTTGGTATGGAGAGAGACTGGATCCAAGTGTTGAAACTACGAAACTGGAGTGCTCTACCTGTTGTGACAAGAAAAAGATCGTGTTGCCTCCTTTGAAGAAGCCACCACAAGTTGTGTATGATCTAATTTTCGGTTTTAGCGATAAAAGTAGACATTTTTTAGAAAATATTCGATCATATAACAACATGTTTTCTTTTACTTCGATGGGTGGAAAAATTAATTACAGTATGAACACGAGAAATTCGCCACCACGGTCAAAACTATCATCTAATAGGGAGTTTGCTGCCAGAAGAAGGTTCTACACCGAAGTTTGCACAACTTTATATATACAATACTGCAAACGAAGTTCAAAACTGAATTAATTCGGTAGGTATGATTTTTAATTTCAAAAATTATCATTAGTTATTCAAATTAATATATTGTTTATTTATAGTATTCATGTTTTATAATTTACATTTATGCAGAAAAGGCAATGAAAATAATTCTCTACATACCAAAATTGTTGTTGAACTCAAATCCATGTTAGATAGGTCAAATAATTTGGTTAAGTCATTTAGAAATTTCAAGGACAAGTTTCTTGAAGATGGTGTTGTCGAAATGAAATTACGACTTATTGGGAGAAGAGGCACTGATGCAAGAACGCACAATCTACCCGAAGGCGATGAACTTGCCATCTTAGTTGTTGGTGATTTTGAAAAACATATGGGTGATAGGGATATTATTTTAGAAAGAAAATATAGGAAATTGAAATGTATCAATGAGTTACATCCGTCTTACCTTACTCTGCAGTATCCATTGTTATTTCATTACGATGAAGATAGTTATAGGCAAGATATACCTTTTACTGATCATCAAAAACCGATAGAGAATGGAAGAAATTATGTGAGCCAGAGGGAGTTCTTCTCGCACCGATTGCATGAAAAGTTAACTGAGTCACCTACTATCCTCTCTTGCAAAAGGCTTACACAATAGTTCATAGTTGATAGATATACCATGATTGAATCTTCAAGATAATGGTATGTTAGAACACATCAAAAAGAGTTGCGTAGTGAGATGTATAATGGGATTGCTGATGCAGTAGTACGCGGTGAAACAAATGGTTGCAGTGTGGGTAACAGAGTTGTTTTTCCAGCGACATTTACCGGTGGTGCACGGTATATGATTCAGAATTACCAAGATGCTATGGCAATTTGTCGATGGGCTGGATATCCAGATTTGTTCATAACATTCACGTTCAATCCAAAATGGCCAGAGTTTGTACGTTTTGTCGAGGGTAGGAATCTTAAGCCAGAAGATCGTCCTGATGTAGTTTCAAGAATATTCAAGATGAAGTTAGGATGGATTAATTAGAGATTTACGTGACAACCAAATATTTACAAATATAGTTTCCGGTGAGCATATGAATATATATATAGAGAGAGAGAGAGAGGGAGAGAAATTTTTTACCTTTTGAACTATGTCAAATTTGACACTTTGCCTCCTAAATTATTATTTCGTACACTTTACCTTCTAAATTGTACGAATATTGCACTTAACCTCCTGAACTCCCATTTTTGATGGAAATTCTGGCCGGAGCTCAATCGTGTGACATGCACGCTTACATATAAGTGGTAAAACTGACTTTCCGTCTCCTTCTTATGACTCCTGCTCAAAACAATAGCACGTGAGCACTCATGTGACCTGTTTAGATAATGTTCACATTAATATATGTATACACATAAGATTTGGAACCTACGTAGTGCTCACATGCCATTATTTTGAGCGGGAGTCATGAGGAGGAGATGGAAAGTCAATTTTACCCCTTATATGTTAGCGTGCATGTCACTCGAGTGAGCTACGACCAGAATTTTCACCAAAACTGAAGTTCAGGAGGTCAAGTGCAAAATTTGTATAGTGTAGGAGGTAAAGTGTTCGAAATAAAAGTTTAGAAAGCAAAATGTCGAATTGGGCATAGTTCAGGAGGTAAAAAAAATTCTCATATATATATATATATATATATATATATACTATATATATATATTTAAAATTATTTATTTTTAAATAACCTCTATACATCATCAATTTATTATTTATTAGTGTGTTTCTCATTTTTTTTTATATTTCATCTTATGTAGTTATTTACACCGTGGAGTTCTAAAAGCGAGGCCTTCCTCATGCCCACATTCTTCTATTTCTATCAAAAAAATTATAAATACCCTAATGCAAGCAGTATTGATCGAATCATTTCAACTGAGATTCCGGATGAAGAGGAAGATCCAAGGTATTATGCAGCAGTTTCGGAGTTGATGATTCATGGTCCATGTGGGCATTTGAAAAAACCTTCTCCTTGCATGGTTGATGAGAAATACTCAAAACATTATCCAAAGAGATTCGTTGACTCTACTACTGTTGATCATGATGGTTACCCAGTGTACAGATGTAGAAGTACTAGTCGTACGGTAACAAGAAATGGTGTACCTCTGGATAATAAGTGGGTTGTGTCACACAATCGTTATTTGTTGCTAAAGTATGGAGCACACATGAACGTTGAATGGTGTAATCAGTCTAGATCAATCAAATATTTGTTCAAATATGTGAACAAGGGAAATGACAGGGTCACAATAACATTTTACCAGAGTGGTAATAATGATGGGAGCAAACTAGAAATTGATGAGATCGACATGTATTACGATTGTCGTTACATTTCCCCATGTGAAGCAGCTTGGAGAATCTTTGGGTACGAAATTCAGTATAAAAATCATTTCGTCCTACGCTTGAGTTTTCATCTTCCAGGGGAGCAAAGAGTACTATATAATGATAATGACTCATTGGACGATGTGATGAAACGTCAATCAACACTTCACACAATGTTTTTGGGTTGGTTTGAGGCTAACAAGAAATATCCTGAAGCTCAAAGTTTATTATATAGTGATTTTCCTCAGTATTTTGTTTGGAACTCAACAAAAAATGAGTGGACCCCTGGGAAACAAAGAGTGCAAATTGCTTAATTATATTATGTTCCCATAGGTTTCGGTGATAAATATTATGCTAGGTGCTTCCTCAATGTTGTTCGAGGATCACAATGTCACGATGACTTAAAAAAAAGTGAACGGAAAGCAACACGATACATACCGTGATGCGTGTTACTTAGTTGGGCTACTTGATAATGATAGGGAATATATCGATGGCATCGAAGAAGCATGTTATTGGGGATCTGCACATTCTGTTAGGTCCTTAATCATGACATTGTTTGCGTCCAAATCTATATCTCGACCGGAAAAAGTATGGGAAAATGTGGAAAATATTTATCAAATGACATTTTATACAAACAACAAAAGTTGAAAAATAACAAAGGTATTAATTAATAAACTTCAATTATATCCATGGTTTTTTGATACTGTTCTTTTATGTATATTTCATTTAAATTAGTGAAAGTACAATTATTTTTACTTTTTTTTTTGTACAAATAATGAACTAAAATACTAATAAAAATAAGGACAAATATGTGCTAATCATATAGATTCCCTGGTAATAACAGCTACAATTACCAACTATAATGTACGAAGAAGAAGGGGGGTGTCACTAGTGCAGAATTGGCTTTCACGGCGGCTCATTAACGGCGGTTCTGGAAAAACCGCCGTTAAATACTTTTTTTACGGCGGTTTTCCAAAAAACCGCTGTTAAATCGGTCATTTAACGGCGGTTTTCAAAAAACCGCCGTAGAATCGGATATTTTACTGCGGTTTTATAAAAACCGACGTTAAAATTGAACTAAATTAACGGCGGTTCTTAAGAAAGCGCCGTGAATTAACAAGTATTCACGGCGGTTTCTTAAAAACCGATGTTAATTATTTCATACGTTAATTATTGCTGTAGATTTAACGTCGGTTCTATTAGAACCGCCGTGAATAAGTTGACATTTAACGGCGGTTTCTTAGGAACCGCCGTAGAATAGTAAGCTGCCATGTCACTGATCCTCGTCCTTATCAAGCCAAAATTTTGGACCGTTGATCCGTATCTGATCCAACGATTTGGATTAAATATTAAACTAAAAAAAATATTAAATCAAAAAACAATTATTAAATCAAAAAAATAAAAAATATTAAAATAAAAAACCCTAATTCACTTTCAATCGTTAGATTCTATGAAGCTGTAGTCCGATTACCTTTGCAAAAGGCTCAGGCTGTTGATCCATCCAATTTCTATCTCAAATCTCTATTCTTACCTTCCAAAACTATGGACGCCACCGCGGGCCGCCAACAGACCGCCGCGAACCACCAGTACCAAAATCTTCGCCCAACCCCCGACGCTCGCAGTCCTCTCAGACCCTCACGTCCTTCGGCTGGCAGAGACTCTCGAAGATCCCATCGTCTCATCCTCCTCCTCCGCCTCTCCACCGCCACCTCTCTGCCGCCGCCTCTCCAGAAGCCTCCGGGACATCTCCTCCCAATCGCTTCTATCCACGCCCTGGCCTTCACGAAAGGACAAGCCCTTCAGATTGACAGACACTTCGTTTATTAAGGCGTCTCCGAGGTTTGTTCTTATTTGTTTTTTTTTTTCAATTACTTTCTTACTCTTACCTAATGCTTCTGGGCATCTCCTGAATTGAAGTTTAGTTACCAGCAAAGTGGAATTTCATAGTAATTTTGTTTTCTCCCAATTTTCTGGTCTGTGAATTGCATTCGCTGCACTATGGTAATATGGATAATGGGCTAGCATTCCATGTATGTATTCTGAAGGCGGAATTTGAGTCTCTTGACTTTATGTTAGCTTCATTAAAACACAAGCACAAAGTTGAGAGTTTTGGTCATAAAGATATGCTTCAATAGTTGAATTGTTTCTGTTTATCGGCCAGCTGATTTTGATCTTTTGTATAGATTATTCCCTGTCAGATTATGTATTTATGGAATATTCTTGTGCTTGTGTTGTCCCCTCAGCAAAAAGAATCCTGAAAAAGTTCCCCGGTATCGTCTTTAGAACAGACAATGAGCCCTCCAAGGTTCCTTATTTACATTTAAAATTATTTTCCAAAAAACGTGTTAATGTAGTTCAATTTTAATTAAGTGAAATTTTCCGTGCAATTATCGAGCATAGGCGGCGATGCAACAATTTACCCAGAGAATCGTCGGCATGATGAAAAATGAGAAGTTGTATGAATCACAGGGTGGCCCGATTATTTTATCTAAGGTGTGCTCGTAAAATATATTGGCAATTCATAATTTTTTAACAATGCAAATTGATTATAATATTAGACTAGTCATTTTAATTATGTGATCTTGTTTTAATTAGATTGAGAGTGAATAAAGGAGAGCACTTGGACCGGCCGGTGATGCGTACATGAATTGGGCCGCAAAGATGGCCGTCGGATTGGATACCGGAGTCCCATGGATCATGTGCAAAGATGATAATGCCCCTGATCCCATTGTATTTTCTTTATTTATCTATGCAGTTTTTTTATTATTATTATTTATTATTTATCAAGTATGCTCGACTATGATGAATTCTAAGCTCACTTTTGAACATTGCAACAGATAAATACATGTAATGGATTTTATTGCGACTCGTTTTCTCCGAACAGACCTTATAAGCCCACTATGTGGATTGAAGATTGGACCGGCTGGTAATTATAATCTGGACTCTTAATTTTATCTTTTTATTATTATTTTTTAATTATTATATTGTCACAAAAATTGATAAGGTTTACTGAGTTTGGCGGCACGCTTCATCAACGTCCGGTTCAGGATCTTGCGTTCGCGGTCGTTCGTTTCATACAAAAGGGCGGTTCGTATATAAACTATTACATGGTAATTATTTTATATTATATATAACACTTAAATTCCACATGAGTTTTTTTATTACAAGCTCGATTCAAGATTTTGAACTCTGCATGAAATCGAACAGTACCATGGTGGCACTAATTTCGGGCGCACGGCTGGAGGTCCTTTCATTACTACGAGCTATGACTATGATGCCCCTATCGACGAATATGGTAAAGATAAATAAAACTAATTAAATTTTATTAAACAACAAATTAAAAAATAAAAATAAATAAATAAAACTTTTTTCAGGTTTGATTAGGGAACCGAAATATGGTCATTTAAAGGAGCTGCACAAGACGATTAAGCTTTGTGAAAATGCGCTCGTCTCGTCGGACCCGAACGTTACCTCATTAGGAAAGTATCAGCAGGTTAGGTTCTTCTGCTAAAAAAACTTCTATTTTTTAATTTGTAGTATTTTTATTTTTTATTTTTTTAAAAAAGTAATTTTCTGTTGTTTTTTTTTCAAGCTTATGTATTTTCATCCGGGCCAGGTAAATGCGCGGCTTTTCTTTCAAACTTCGATAGTAATTCGGCTGTAAGAGTGATTTTCAACGACATGCACTACAATTTACCTGCTTGGTCGATTAGCATTCTTCCCGACTGCAGAAATGTAGTCTTTAACACTGCAAAGATTGGGACGCAAACTTCAAAAATTCAAATGTTGGCAGCTAATCCTCAGTTGTGGTCTTGGGAGATATATAACGAGGATACAACTTCAGTAGAAGATAGCTCGGCTTTTGCAGCGATCGGGCTTTCATTTTATTGAAGGATAATATTTGTAAAAGATAAAGGTACTAAGGGACGGGAGATYGAGCAAGCAAGAAGCCTCGATTCTGGTCCCGAGGTCAATAGTTAGCTCGTACGAGGTCTTGATGTGGCGTTCGCTTTAGTTAGAAATGCGAAGATGTTTCATTTTATTTTTTAGTCTCTTAATTTCAGTGTTGAACTGTTCATGGATGCTATTGATGGAAATTATTAATTATATTGGAGTATTAATTCTTAATTATTTATTTGAAATAATCAATATATTCAAAATATTCATTATTGGCAATTTTGGTGCACCTGCTTTCATTTCTTTTTTTTTTTTTAAATTTTTTACTACTTTCTTGAAAGTAGTTCTCAAAAACCGACGTAAAATATTCTTTCTGGAAAACAGACTTTCTAGAAGGTATTTTTAAAAACCGCCGTAAAAATGCTGCATTCTACGGCGGTTCCAAAACCGCCGTTAAATGTCTTCCAGAACCGCCGTTAAATCTCACTTTTTTACGGCGGTCGATATAACGGCGGTTTCAAAAAATCGCCGTTAAAACCCTCCAAAAACCGCCGTTAATTAGCTGTTTTGCAGTAGTGTATGGGTGAGGGTGGGGTCCGAAGCTCAAAGGGCTAATAATGGTAACATGCCATGGACGACAAAAGTACTTTGAGATTACTTCAATTTTTACTAGTGTGCATCTTAATACCTGAAATATAATAAGTCAAATAAGGACAGGTTGTGTATCGAACCCAAAACTCTGGAACAGGTCTTTAGAGTTCCTTACAAGAGTGTACCCTCCAAACTGCAACAGTGTCAGGATCTGCATATATAGCCGATTGAATCAACAGTTAAGCATGAAGAATTACACATTTTATAACTTTAAGAGCAGTAACTATGACTAAGTACTCTAACAATATTACCAATAACTTGTCATAATAGAGTTCCTTAAAGAGCTAAAAAAAAGGGACAGAAAAAACATATGCAAAACATCAGGACAAAAACCTAAAAAGAATTCATCTTAAAATCTCAATCCAATTTGAGAGCAGTTAGTAACATGATATTGGATCGAAGAACACTGTTATAAGAATACTAAAGTTCAAATGATGGTTTATTTGATATGTCTTCTGAAACTGATGATAAACAGCAAAAACAGGCTAAGTTAAGTACTTAAGACCTCGAGCAATCAGATATAATTAACCCGACATAGACAAAAATGGACATGATTTTTAAAGAATAACCGCCGCTAATGGCCTATTGGGAAAGAAAACATAATATTGATTTCATCTACTACCGACGCACCTTAACTGCAATGAAGGAATGCATGGTATGATTGAGCTTCCACTGACCCAGTTCATGGGTTAAAAAAAAAAGTACAATATGTATATAATTAGAAATTAAAAAAGGTACAATATGTATAGATCAAGCATTCTCCATTTCCAAATAGATGAATCACCAATATTTAACTTCGTAATGGCACTTTCTGCAGTTATAGATACCCGTACCAAGATATTGTTTTGTCTCTACTCTATTTATTTATGATATAGTGCTCAACGCTTAATACCAGATTAATTCAAAGTCGGCCATTATTAGTTGACGAGATATACATATATAAACAAATTTTAGTTCAGATCTAGTTTTACAAATAATAAAAGAAAAATAATTAAAGTTCAAAAAAATTATAATTAAAGTTCAACATAAGACGCAACAAAACAAGACTTTTAAAGCAAATTACTCTGGTCTGGATGATACCAGAGAAACTACTTTCGACAGGTTATCACTAGTCGTCATTTCACCAAAAAAAACAAAACCACATCCCTCATCAATCACGTGATTGAACACACAACACACACAAATATATCATTTCACTAATTTTTACTCTTCCACTTGAATTGAACTCGTGAAATTAAACACAAGACATACAGACGCACATAAATATGTTTTTAAAAGGAGCCCAATTCCAAAACCAAAAATTCGCAATAAAAGACCTTGTATTGCCACCAAATTTTCTGCTTGACATCATCATCGTAGTCAATACCTCCCATTATCTGTGGAAAGGTTATCAATCAAAATGCAGCAATGCTTGGGTCCTTCATACTGTGAACTAAAAGCTTCAAAAGTAGACAAAATTACAAACCCTGCAGGAAATACATGCAAAAAATCTCATATTTTATAATTCTATTGAGGAAAAAAAAAAAACAATTAAAACAAACTCGTGCACTGTATTTATCGAACAAAGAAGCAATAGAGAATTAACTAGCACTAACCTCATAAGGATAGTCCATCTTGCTCATGCTGTTTTTGGCTTTCCAAGGAGGTTCCATTATCTGAGCAAATGGAACAATTTAAAAATATATAACTAATAAACATATAGATGTACCATGTACGTACATATGAGATATGATATATAAGATGTATGATGCACATGAAATCCAAATCACAAACTTTAATAAACATAAGCGTGTTGATGGTATATCTCAACTATTTTATGCACGTGTAATTCATCATAAACTTCTTTTCATCAGATTCAAACATTCTGTGGCATAAAGATTCAAGAAGAAAAAATAGAAAATAAATCCGTAAATGAGATTATAAAGCACCAGATCTTACGTTGAAGCTACAGTTAAAAAACTATTATTCGTTTTCCTTCAAAATCTTGAACAAAATAGCAGAGTTCAATACATACAACGTCCAAAAAAGATGAACTAATTTGGCTTCATTTGTTAATCAACTACACTTTTATTCAAAAACATTATGATGTCCCCATGCTGTAACACCAAATGATTTAGCGTGTTCGAATTAAACTCAGATAAGTTGTACAATTACTAGTGCATGAAGAGGACCTGAAACTGAAAGCCATCAGAGTTATACAAAGAGCTAAAAATCACCTCTGACACATAACCTTCTTTCCCAGTACCAACGCATTGTCATAAGTACCATTAGTAGCAATAGCCTGGAATCAACTCATATATTAATGAATAGCATTGGAAGACTCCATCAAAGCATCAAAAGATCAAATTCGCAAACAATCTTTTTTTCTCAGAAATATGAAAATGCTGAAATCTTCAACCAAAAGTAATAAAATATACCTCGAGATTTATTCTAAAAGAACTCCCTAAATATAATATCAACACAATTTCAACTCAGACAACAAATTTTCCCATTACATGATATAAAAATGACCCTAAAGTGTTTCGGTCCTTCTTGTGCTACATATGCTTGTAAGTTGAGAATAGGCGGTTTTACTTAAAACACAAATGAGGCTATAAAAATGTGTTCAGTTCCAAATAACAATGTTATAGAGGCACTAAGCTAAGACTTTAAGAAGATGCACACTGAACTTTTCATCTAACAAAATGAATGCAACAATATAGCAATTTGAACCGAGCCAATTATTAAAACCCTTGAGACAGAGCAGTTGTACCCTGGCATCATTGTTTGTACCCTCCAAATGATTTTCAATGACTAGCACATAATAGGCAATGCCACATTTAAAATTGCCCCAAATTATCCTTTTCACCCCAATTTCATCAACATACAGCTACAGCATATAGACACATAAACCGTAAGAACACTACTACAGACATCTAGAGAATAAATCAATAAATCAATGGTTTGTACTTTACCAACTAAATCCCCAGATCGCGAAAACCCTAGAACTCATAGTGCTTCTTCACTATCATAAGCATTCTCACATTGAAGGATTACTCGAGCATCTGAAAATCGGTGGCGAATCATTATTAAACATCTGAAACATATATGATTTACCAAGGTTTTTGTAAAATAATGTGCACTAAAACTGAAATAATCAATAATAAGCAACGGTCAAAGAACCAAACACAATCAAGGTATTCAACTTCTACCTCCTTACAATGTATTACGTTTTTCATTTCTTTAAGGAAACAAAACAAATAACAGTGAGAATATGCTATAAGTACCATCTCAAAGTGAAGATACTCAAATGAGAAAAGCAACTTCAGAGTTCACCATGTGTTGATACTATTATAATTACAATGTATTTAAGAACCAAAGTTATTTTCAAAAAATCAAATGCGAGGACTTGTTAAAAAATATAGATAAAATAATTGCTTCATGAATCAATAAACTAAATAAAAATAAAGATCAATTGAACACAAAAGATCAGGTTTCATCATTTTGTTTCACCATGAACAACACAAATTTGTTTTAACATTCAGCAAATCCCAAAGAAAAATAAGGCAAATTTATAACATACACACATAACACACAAGGATGATAATAGCAACAGAAAAAAATTATTCAAATTGTTCAATCAACAAAAACTAGGTTATACATTAAAATATAGAATCAACCGGACATATTCAATATAGAATTTTCATAAACAGCAAAAGCAAGCAGCAAATTTCATAAGCAGCAAATTTTCAGAAACGGCAAAAGCAAGCAGCAAATTTTCATAAGCAGCAAATATAGAATCCCAAACCTACTACAATCACTACTAAAAAAAAAAAACAATTTTTCGAGGGATTTTTCCCTCGGTTTTTAGGAAAATTCCCTCGTTTTTTGGAGAAATCGAGGGCAACGTCCCCTCGGAAAAACTGTCCTCGGTAAAAATTTTCGAGGACAAAATTCTCTCGGAAAAATTTTCCGAGGGGAAAACCGAGGGTCAGTCCCCTCGATTAAATCCAATCGACGACCCTCGAAAAAACCGAGGGTCCAGGGCCCTCGGAAAACCGAGGGTCAACGGCCCTCGGTTTTTCAATTTTTTTTTAATTTTTTTTTAAATTTTAAATTTAATTCCTGTTTATTTAAAATTCCCAAAAAAATGAAAAATATCATTAATGAACATACAAATTAATAAACCAATTATTATAAAAATATATGAAAATTTACAATTATTACATCCGTTCGACACAGTAACAAAGTTTATATAAATCAAAATATCCTAGGATGGGGGTGGGGGGTAGGACTGCTGCAAACGAGTATACAGCGCGGCCATCTGGTCGTTAACCTGCGCCTGAAATGCCTCCTGCTGCCGGCCCTGCTCCTCAAATGCCTCCTGCTGCCGGCGCTGCACCTCACGCTCCTCCTCACGTCGTCGCTCAGAATCGACATATCGCTGCTGGATCTGCTCGAGCTCCGCTCTCTGCGCCTCCTGAGCTCGTCTGGTGGCCTCCAACTCCTCTCTCTGCGCCTGAAGCTGTGCCTCGAGCTCTCTGACCTGCGTCCGATCAGACTGAGAGGAGGTGGAAGAAGAGTTGCCTCTGAGGAAACTCTTTGCAGCAGCGAACTCCTTCCCGAACGAGCCGGTGCCGTAGATCTTTCCCTTCAGCGACCCAACGACGTCGAAGAAACGCGATCAGAGTCAACCTCGGTACTCGCATCCTGGGAAGACGCGCGTGCCCTCTCTAGGTTTTGCTTGTACTTCTCCTAAAATACAAATCGTTAGTAAATTTTACATTAAAAGCAAAATACAAGTTAAAAATAACAAAGAGACTCACATTAACAATACTGGATCTTGCATCGATCCACGAGACGTCGTCCTTCATGTGCGTACGTACAAAAACCTGGTGCGCGTTGGCCTTTTGACCCGTCTCCCGCTCCTGTATCGAAATAGAATTTTTCAAATAATTAATATTAAAATTAAACAAATAAATAATATATTATTATATTCCAAAATTACTTACGATATCAAGAGCATAATCGATATTAGATCTAGCTCCCCCTCTGTGCTTCGACATCCCGGTACCCGGCCCAGCACGCTCGCTCTTCCTGTTCCGGCTGCACTGCTCGGATCTGGCCTTATTCTCGGGCTTATCCCACTCGACCTTCCAAGCCCTAGTTGAGATGCATGATATATAATGTGTTATAAATTATCTATTATAAGTAAAAAAAATTCTAATTTAATAAGAAAATATATAACAGAATCAATTACCTCCAGAGCTCCTCGTTAACGCTTCGATGCAGCTTACGAGGATGAGAATTTGCATACTTATCCCCGATCATCGGAAAAAACACGTTCCGTATCTCATTAACACTATACTCCTCCAAGTCCCATTAACAAACCCCCTACAAAAGAAAATAATAATTACATTTCAATTGATACATATGATTGAGTAGTTACATTACAAATTAACAAATTACCTGAAACATCTCCCACCAGAATTCCTTAGTCTCCATAGGGACCGCCTTATAGCACCACCCGGCGGGATGGAGATCCTTCTCGAAGATCTCCCGGAGTATAGTGGTCACCTTACCATGTCTGCTGTGTAGCCTGTATTCAATTTTTTTTGTTACGAATATAATTTAATCATAACGATAATTAAAATTTTAAAATCATTAAATTACTTACTTGCCCCCTACAATATAAACCTGAACCTCCCCTCCCCCGCCTCTGTGGTGGGACCAGCTGTCGTCGCGATGTACCCTCATCAGACGGTGTATGTAGCGGTGTGTGTGATGTCGGTGTCGGTGTATGTGTGGGTGTATCAGCGTCGGCGCTGAATGATCAGCACCGAGACCCACGTAGTCATCCTCGAAATCAGCTAAACGATTAGCCGAACCCATATCGGATCGAACAATGCTGCTGGAACCTCAACCTCTCGGCATCTGATAAAATTATTAAATAATAATACGAGCATTTTACAGAACACAAGTGCATATTATATATCAAACGTTTTAATAAAATCCAAACATGAAAGAAATAAGTTTTAAAAAGAATTAGATTACATAAAAAATAAAAAAAATAGGAAAACAATAGAAAACGAGCACGAAACAATCGGAAACCGACCCCCGTGGATCCACGACGCCGAGACGCACCCCTATCCGCCCCGTTCATGAATTTTTGGGGTTTTCTCCTATTTTTTACTATTTTTTATTTTCTCTAGGGTATTTTTTTAATTTTTTATTTAGTAACAAATAGGAAAAAAATAGAAAACGAGAACGAAACGACCGCCGACCGACCCCCGTGGATCCACGACGCCGAGACGCACCCCTCCCCGTCCCGTTCGTGAATTTTTGGGGTTTTTTCTGATTTCTTATTTAAAAATTCGAAAAAAATAGGAAACGCGCACGAAACGAGGCACGACCAACCCTTGATGTTCCGGGATCACGAAACGCACCCCCCGCCCCCTCGTCAAGATCACGACACCTCGTCGTTTAGCGATTCCAACCGAACGACTTGATCGATCGATCGTATCTTGGTTGTTTGGTCGAATTGCACGAAACGTGTGGATACGCACATGCTCGTTCATATTTTTCGACCAAGATTGGGCCAAAACCTTACCACGTGCCCAAGATGATAGGATTTATTTCATTTGTATGACTTTTCTATTTTTTTCCTATTTTTTTTAATTTTTTAAAGAAACCGAGGGGCATTTTCCCCCCGAAAAAAACCGAGGGGAGGCCAAGACCCTTGGAGATTTCCGAGGGGAAAGGGGACCCTTGGTTTCTTTAAAAAATAAAAAAAATAGGAAAAAAATAGAAAACGAGCACGAAACGACCAGAAACAACCGCTGACCGACCCCCGTGGATCCACGACGCCGAGACGCACCCATCCCCGCCCCATTCGTGGATTTTTGGGGTTTTCTCCTATTTTTTACTATTTTTTTATTTTCTCTAGGATTTTTTTTAATTTTTTATTTAGTAAAAAATAGGAAAAAATAGAAAACGAGCACGAAACAACCGCCGACCGACCCCCGTGGATCCACGACGCCGAGACGCACCCCTCCCCGCCCCGTTCGTGAATTTTTGGGGTTTTCTCCTATTTTTTCCCTTTTTTTTAATTTTTCTAGGGGTTTTTCCGACTTTTTTTTATAAATTCGAAAAAAATAGGAAACGCGCACGAAACGAGGCACGACCAACCCTCGATGTTCCGGGATCACGAGACGCACCCCCCGCCCCCTCGTCAAGATCACGACGCCTCGTCGCTTCGCGATTCCAACCGAACGACTTGATCGATCGATTGTATCTTGGTTGTTTGGTCGAATTGCACGAAACGTGTGGATACGCACATGCTCGTTCATATTTTTCGACCAAAATTGGGCCAAAAAACCTCACCACGTGCCCGAGATGATAGGATTTGTATCATTTGTACGACTTTTCTATTTTTTTCTATTTTTTTCCCTTTTTTTTTAATTTTTTAAAGAAATCGAGGGCATTTTCCCTCGGAAAAAACCGAGGGGAGGCCAAGACCCTCGAAAATTTCCGAGGGGAAAGGGGACCATCGGTTTCTTTAAAAATTATTTTTATTTTTTATTTTTTTTAATTATTAAATAAACCGAGGGTTGTCATTGGCCCTCGGTTTTTTCCGAGGGGAAATTGCTCCCCTCGGTTCTCCGAAAATTATTTTGTTTTTTGATTTTTTTTTATGTCTTAAAAATCGAGGGTATTTTCTACCCCTCGGTTTTCCAAGGGGCATTGGTCCTTGGAAAATATCCCCCTCGTAAATCTCTCGGTATTACTTTCGGTAATTATGGCGGTAAATTTTGGCGCCTGATTTTCGAGGGGAAAACCGAGGGGAATATTTCCCCTCGGAAAAAAAATCGAGGGCTTCTCGTTTTCCTCGGTGAAAAAACCCCTCAGTTTTCCCCTCGAAAAATTGCAATTTTTTTGTAGTGAATCCATCCGAATACTGTCACTAACAAAGATAAACCATAATCCCAATCGCACATAATCAAAATAGAATTTTCATAAACAGCAAAAGCAAGCAGCAAATTTCCCAATTCTTTTCTCTCCACACAACAAACCCTAATAATTGCCTAATTTCATATCTTGGTTTTCTATATGAATTGGGGCTTTCAAAAATAATACAATTACTTACAATGTGGGATGCTAAGGATGTTGAGATCGGCTGCGGTGCTGATGGAGTGCAGTGGAGACGAAGCGGGGCCCTCCAATTTCGCCTAGCTGGTGGTGGTATCGCAGGGTTTTTCAGTGTGAAAAAAACTATAAAATCAAGGGGAAATTGTCAAATAGTACCCCAGGTGGAGGTCCATTTGTCAATTAGTCCTCCATCCAATTTTAAGTCAAATAGTACCTTTTTTTGCCAAATAATCCAAAATTATGATATGAATATACCACAATACCCTTACTTTTAAAATAACAATAATAATAATAATAATAATAAAATGGGGCCACCTGCCGCCAGAAAGTTTTCCGGCGAGATTTTTTTTTGCCCAACAAATATAAAGTTAGAAATCTCACTATAAAGTAAGAAATTTTTAATAAGAAACTTTCTTACTTT
>BMAC01000087.1:355422-395941 GCA_014905375.1 Phtheirospermum japonicum | reverse complement strand
ATATTATTATTATTAGGGGTAACCTTGTAATTGTATATTTATGGTTGGACTATTTGACATTTTGTATAATTAATCATAGTATTTGACAAAAATATTTTTTCCTATGTAGTATTTGGCAATTGCCCCTAAAATCAAAATCTTGTCTGACAATTCAACGAGAAAACGAACTTTGATTTACTCTAAATTCTGCAAGTAGAGTTCAGATGATAACATAAATTATTGGTAAGAAATTCAGATTAAACGGATATCAGATCTGACCGAAATTGGCGCAGAAGTTTTTTAATTTTCTGTGTGAAAGAAATGTAAAAATTATAATTTTGATCGGCGATTCAACGGAGCAAACTGACTCTGGCTGACTTTAAGTTTTCCAGGTAGACTAGAAATAATAACAAAAATCAATAGTAAAAACTTCAGGTTAAATGAACGTCGGATCTGAAAGGAATTGACGTCGAAAGTTTCTTATTTTTTTTTAAATATTGTGAAAATCAAAATTCAACTACGATTGACTTGAAATTTTACAGATGAATTCGGAATGATAACAGAAATCAATAATGAAAATCTCATATTAAACGAACATCGAAACTTGACGGAATCAATGCAAAAAACTTACGGATAAAGAAAAGAAATTGAGTTAGGTACATAAACTATATTACTAACATATTAATTCAAATTGAAAATTGTGAAAAAAAAAATCCCAATAGGCAAAAATGTGTTAAATATTTATGGATTAATCACCTAATAATAATAATAAGTCACTGTCAAAATCATCAATGACTGTCCACATCATTTCACAATTTGCACTAAAGATTCAATCAGTCCCATTTCAATGAAACTTCGTCTGCCATAAAATTATTCTCTCTCATAAAACATAATAACATGTAGTAAAAGACAAACTAATCAAAAGCATCAATTATAACAACCATTTTCACTACTTTTTCCTCGAACTCGCAAATTCTGCCCGAATCTTCTTCAACAACTTAAAAATCATTTCTTTTTTCTGGTTAGAAACACGTCAATGGCTGGTATGCTGCCCGGAGTTGAAGCAGCAAGAAGAAGAAGATTTCACAAAACCAACAAGCTCAGTGATAATTATGGCTGTGAGCTATTTGCTGCCACATCATCATCCAGGCGTTCTTCTTTCTGCTTATATGCCACTAGCCATGACTCCCATTCTAATTCTACCATGGTAAATACTAATTGATTACATATGTTATATATGATTGTACTAAAAACAAAACGTTATACTCCAGCATAAACGCATCAAATTTGAGCCCGGCCCGAGGATATGACCGACCTGGTTACGGATTTATGGGTCCGCAAGGCTCGAAGTGAAATAGGCATAAGATTGTGTTTGGGTTGGGGTAGGCCCAAAAAACATACGGCCTTAAAGAATTTTGGCCCGACCCGACATTTATTTAGGGAACCGAGAAACTGCTGGATATTGAAAAGGGCTTTAAATTTAAGATATTTATAAGATTTATGATTTAAAAAATGTATTTTTGGGATTAACAGCAGATGAGGAATCCAAGTGTAAGGCAAGAGAGTAGAATAATATGTGATGGGAGCGGGCTTGGTGCAGCAGCCAGAGAAGCCAAAAAGAGGTTGGACGAGAGGCTGCAACCACAATGGAGATCGCATAACAACAGGTATGTAAAACATTTCATATCTAGATTCAAGAATATATGTTGGTGTCAAGTTTGGATTGAACTAATTAATTTGTCGAACCATCCACTACACATATAAAAATTTGGAATCCGTATATTTTGTGGTAATAGCGTTGAGTATTGTCCAAAAAATTATTTATCAATGATTGAATAATATGAACTTTCTACTTATGATCGTCACGAATTGAATTATAATCAAATTGCTTTAGGTCGGTTACCGCTGTCAATAACTAATGATTACACAATTTGAACAATTTTTTCAAATTCATCTCAAATAAAAAATGCATAAAACCATTAACATTTACAAATCCAAAATCAAATCCAAATCCCTTTTTTATCTTTAAAAATGAGTTTTTTTGCTTGGTCAATTCAAAGAATGTTTGGTTGATCGTGGCTTCATTGGATTGAAATCAATTATATATATATATATATATATATATATATATATATATATTGATCATGATAATTTTATCATGACTTCATATATCCCTACGTGTGTGGAGATCAAATGAAAATACTTCATGAGCAATAGATTTGATGATGATAATGAATTATCATCATCAAATCTATTGATAAAAAGCATTTTCATTTAATCTAACCACACGTACAAACATATCATCATCAAATCAATTGCTCATAAGCATTTTCATTTGATCTCCACACACATATGGATATATGATGTCATATCAAATCTGTTAGATTAAAAGGCATTCTCATTTAATCTATTCGCGCGCACGCACACACATACACATATATATATAGATAGATAGATCAAATGAGAATTTTTTTTATGATTGATGATGATAATTTCACATTGGCATTACATTTGATATGGATAATGTCATCTATATTTTTAATTTTAATATTGAAAGAGAATTAAATTAAAAACTCAAAATAAAATATTAAAAAATCGAAAATAAATACTAATAGTGTTTTGAAATTTTAATTTTTTTCATTTATTAAAAATCATATAACAAAGTTTTCTGGAAACACTTTTACCCGATTTCAAATTGAAAATTTTTAATTAACAGGAAAAATATTAGCAGTAACATGCTAATCAATTGTTCGATATGTATAAGTTTACAGATATTATATTTGTTTTCCTGGCAAAAATTTTAGGGAATGTATGGATATGTTTCGACATTATTTTCTAATCTCTAAGTGAGAAAAGTAATCATTAAGAAATTGTTGATTTTTTGCATGAAAATTAAAATATGTTTGATAAGTTATTTGAATTTTAATTTTTGATATAAATACGCATGATTGCTATATATTTTCATATAAATTTGATTGATTGTAATAAAAAATTATTTAATTTTTAATTTCCATTAAAATGTAAAAAAAAAAAAAATCCGTTCAATTCCAATTATACATAACTAGACAGACATGATTTCAGTTTTCATAACATTTGGAAATTGAAAAAGATGGAACGTAACACTTTCATTCATTCATTCATTCGTACATAGATTTACATATATTTTTATTAATAACTAATCCAAGTTTACTTTAATGATAAACGTATTATATATTGTAAGATACATCTTTCTTTTCATCAAATGTTGTTTTATATTTGATGTTGAGTTTCTTTTGGATTACCTTACCCAATCTTGGCCCTGATTGATTGAGATGATTCAAACAGTTGATTACTGATAATTGATAGTTAATAGCTGATAGCTGATTTTTAATTAGCGTTTGGTAAATTAGTTGATTGAAATAGCTGACTGAAAATTAATTTACCAATATAGACATGATTAAAAAATATAAAATATTATAAAAAAAGAAAAAATATATAAAAAATAAAAAAAATAAAATTATAATAATTAATGAAAACTTCTCAAAAGATTATCCAAAAAAAAAGACAAATACTTGAAAAATAATTATAATAATTAAAAAAAACTTTAATTATGAGTAATAAAAATATTTTCGTAAAATATAAAGTAATATATTACTTTATAAATAAAAAAACGTTTACAATATAAAAGGATAAAAAAGAAATTTACCAAATAAGATAGGAGCTTTTTAGAAAAAGCTACGATTTGTAGCTTTTTCTGAACAGAAGTTTATTAAACAAAATAAGCTATTAGGAGTTTATTCTTGATTCTTACTAAGCAGCCTAAAAAAGTTTATCGTGATAGAATAAGATATAAGCACTTTCAATAAATTAAACCAGGCATGCCCTTAATCAAGATATTGGGAATATTCATTTCACACTAGTTGTATTCTATACTTGGTTCATGACTGAGAATAACTGTCCGATGGTTTTAAACAAATTCGAGCATGTTTAAATTACAGGTGGATGCTCAAAATTCACTGGAAATGTTATTTCCAAGTGTTCACCAATTCTATTGTAATTTCTGTCACTTAATTTGATTAAATAAAATCTTATCCTCAACTCTCAACATCCTTGATAGATCTAACATATTTGCAAAATAGGTCAAATATTCAATCAAATTTGCAACCTGAAGTGCCTAATTTGAAGAGAATTGGATTGAAGAGGCCGAGTTGGTTCAAACTAAGCTGGAAATCATCGGAACAAGACGAATGCGCAGTGTGCTTGGAGCGATTGGGGGTCGGGTCGGGCGAAATCCTAATGCAGCTGCCCTGTGCCCATAGGTTCCACACCAACTGTTTGGTTCCATGGTTGGAGGCTAAATCTCACTGTCCTTGCTGCAGACTGAAAATTTCATCATAATAATATAATTTAAAAATATCGAAAATGTGTATATATTCTTGTTTGTTTGGTTTGTGTATCATATATTTCAACTAATTTTTAATTTCTGATAACTAATCAAAATCAATAACATGCAATTCAGTTCTTTTACTAACTTGTACTTATAATAATGAATCAAATCACTTGTTCAAGGCAAAACTAAGGGGTGCTTGATAAATATGAATGGGTATGAAAATGATACGAGTAGTTAATGGGTTTTATACCCATCACTTTTGAGGGTTTGGCTCAGACACCTTAATATAAGATAATCAGATTCATATTATTGTAATAATCAACCGTCATAGTGATTCCATACTCATTCCGAACACCGCAAACAAAGCATATCCCAAGTATTAGTGCATAGTTTTAATTTAAATAATATTGTTTTTTCTATATTTGTTAACACTTTTTATAAAATATAATATAGGATGCTAAAAAGAGAAAATATATACGACTTCCATTTTAAAATAAGTGTAGTCTTAAATATTCAATTTTATTACATACTAGTGCTTAACCCATGCGATGAACGGAGCGAATTAAAATTGATACTGTAAATTCATTGGATGCAAGTGTAATATTATTAATTTATTAATGTAAGATAATATAATAACTTAAACACTCAAGTCACAATTTGGTCAACACGAGCAAACTTTCGAACACAAAATATATGTTTAATAAATCGATTTGAACACAATATACAGCTACGACAAATTAGTTCGTACACAAAATACATATTCGAAAAATTGATCTGAACGCCCCCTTTAAGGCTTGTTCGATTTCTTCTTCGAACAATGTTGTCTTGTTCGATCAAAAAGTTCAAACACATGACATATGCTCAAGAAACCAGAGACAAACACATCTATTTTGCATCTTTTTCTTACCCTTTGTCACCCAAAATTCATCACTTAACTTTCACCACCCATCACGTTTTTTCTTCTTCCTGTTCGACGTTGTGATGGGCGATGATAATGGCAGAGTTGAAGTGGTGGTGAAGGGCTAGAGAATATGATGTGTTTTGGGTGTAGTATTTTGTGGTTTTGTTGATTTTTTCTTATTGTGGTGAACTCATGAATAGATGGGGTGCCTATATCCGCGCCCTAAAATAAATTAAAGGTAAATAACTCCACATTTATATATTATAAAACAACTTTGCATACTACATTATACGTCAAATTATAGTTTAACTCACATGACAATACTTTCAAACTCTCCAATTTAGTTAGTCGCAAAACAATCATATCAGTCATTTTATTGCAAATCATTGAGTCTATCCCCTTGTTTAGTCTTTGTATCAAAGAAAAAGTGAAGATCTTATAATAAATTTAGGCTTTTCTAAATATCTATACTTGTTTGTCAACATGTACACGAACGTTTATCATTAGATTATGTCATAATTCAATCACATCAATCTGTTTGAGTACAACTTAAGTACAATTGAATAATCTAGTTGTACTTTAGTCGTACTTTATTGTACGTTTTATTTTAGGTATAATTTATATCAACATAATTATACAATTATTAAATAAACATTTAACCAATAAAAATATAATACTTGTAATATAAATTTGAAAGAAAATATAAAATCAACTAAATAAATATAAGAAATTGTATTGAAATTATAAATATATATATTAATTAAATTAAAATTAAAAAAGTCACAAAGTCATATATATTATAAATAGAATAAAATGAATCCTAAACTATTTTAAAATCGGATTAAAATATTATGAATTCTAAATAATTATTTAATAATAAAAAAATAAAGAAATATTATAAAATAATAAAATAAATCATAAAAGAATATGAAATATGTTAAATATATACATAAGAAATAAATTTTATATACAAATACTTATCAAATAATTTAAAAAAGATTATGAAGGTAGTAATAGTTTAAATAATATAAAATAAATTTTATTTCATAATAATTCTATAGAATAAATTAAAAATAACTGAAATCCTGAATAAACATCTACTAAATCCTAAAAGTAACAAAACACACATAAAATGCTATAAATAATAAAATAATCATAAAAATATGAATTTAGTTAAATAAATATAACATATATGTTTTAATTATAAATGGTTATTAATAATTTCTAAAATAAAATAAAATATAAATATAAATATTATAATATAATATAATAATATAAATATGAAATTATTTTGAAATCAGATAAAAATATAATAAAATTATCATTAATTTCTATATATTTATTTTAAAGACACTGAAAGAATAAATTGACGATAGTGATAAACTAAGTTAAATAAATATATAATAGTTAATTTTAAATAATTTTTTATCTATTGAAGTTGATAATAAAATAATAACAAAGATCAATAAGTTATAATATATACTAAAATAAATCTTAAAATATTTTAAAACTGAAAATAATATACTTAATTAATGTTATATTATAAAAAATCATCTCCTAAATCTAGAAATAAAAAATATATAAATATTGTAAAAGTATAAAAAATAATACAAAAATAAAAAAAGAAATACCAAATAAATGTGGCATCGTATTAGAATATTAATTGAGGGCCTATGTATTCTATTTTACTATGGTTATTATTTCTAAATCAGCCTGGTAATTGACTCGAGATAACCACTGTATAATTAACCACCAAGTCATCGAGTCAGTTGATGAACCCGATAATAAATTAAAACTTGTATATAGATCTCAGTTTATACGAAAGTAATTATATAACCAAGAGTAATAAATCATTTGTGTATGGATTTCTAACTTACTTAAAGTAATAGTAATTATCACAAATTATTAATATACAAACGTTCATAAATAATTATTTAATTGAAAACTTTAAAATAATGTATTGAATTCTTTATATTATGCGATTATATACTCATTTTTTTGTTCTGCCCACATATAATTTTGAAAACAAAAAAAAAAGAGTTTTAGGAAAACGAAAAATAATCATTTTTCATAATATAATTTTTTAATTTTTTTAGGAAAATGAAAAAAAAAAGTGTCATTGTCAAGTCTGTGACACGTTTAGGGTCAAAGTTTTGTTCATCCGAGTTTCACTCGAGTCACATATAGAAAATTGAAAGATATGACGCTATTAGGTTTGTCCTCGTATCACCTGGCCTGGTCAACAAATAAAATTATGGAAGAAACAAGTTTTTGTTACCGATTAAATTCTTTTTTATTCGTTGCATCAATTTTCTAGTTGTACTCATACTATCTTTTTTTTTTTTTAGTTAACAAGATTATTAAATAATTTTTAAAATCAAGTTGTAAGTTTTATATTTTGTTATTCATTTTATGTTGTTCCCAATTTTGTTTTCATTATATTATATTTCTTGTAATTTTTTATTTTTATATTTAGTTAATATTTTCTATAACTTAATGGTACTTTTTTTGTATCTATGAATTCATATTTAATTTTATAATATTAACAACCTTTTGATTTGTTTCTATTTTTTTTGTATTTATTAAATAAGTATTTGTAATTTATAATATTAGCAATTTTTTCGGGCTTTGCAGATTTATAAACTAATTATTTTGATTTATTTATATATTATATATTATATATTTATATTTTATTTTTCAGATTTCTTACACACACACAATATTTTTGTAGTTGCTATTATTGTTTTTTATTTTATTTTATATTTTTATCGATTCTTTTATTTTTATATTTATTTAACAATTTTATAGAATCTAATTATGATTTTTTTGAGTTAGTTTAACTTATTTTATGAATTCTCTCTTAATTTTATTTGATTGTTGAATTTTCAGTTTTGTTTAATATTTATGAAAGAAATATTTATAGCTTAATTATAAGTTCTTATATTTTTATCTATATAAATTTATTAATATTTTTAATTTTATTTAAAGCATTTTAAAGAATATTTATGTTTTACTTTTGCTTTTTTGGGTTATTCAAATTCATTAACTAATTATTTACATATACTCATATATTTATTTTAAATAATTCTTTATATTATATATTTTCTTCAAAAAAATTTATATATTTTTTTATTTTTCTCAGATTTTATTTATTATTATACATAACTCTTCTATATATTTTATATTTTCTTTACATAAATCATAATCTCCAAAAGAATATTTACATAAATAATTATACAAATAATAAATATGTATACTACAAATAATAAGTAAAATGGGCGGGAAATTTTTGAGAAATATTTTTAGAAACACTAACCTTTATATATATATATATATATATATATATAGATTAAGTGTCGTTTTACAAAATTTTACCACTTTATTCTAATTTTATCCTCGCTTATTTTAAAAAATATAAACAAGTTTATGGTAATAGGATAACTAAAGAGGGAAGGGAATGAATTAAATAGAGAATATTATTAATTAATTGAGGGTGTTAATATTTATGTTACTTAATTTTGAACAAAAACTCCAAAATGACACTTACTAAGAAACTGAAGGAGTAATAAAAATAGATTACAATTTTTAGAATACTCAATTATAGATACAAAATCTTCACGATCTACTTATCTCCATAATTTTGTCAACTATATCCTCATACTAATATACTATACTATATATATGTATACACACATACATTGCGTTTTTCACCTATAGTTGTGGATTACTAATATATATATATATATATATATATATATATATATATATATATATATATATATATACACACACACACACACACACGTACATTACATTTTTCACATATAGTTGTGAATCGAAGAAATTAAATACCAATTCATCTAAATTATATATAGATAATTGTTGAGATAAATAAGCCATAAGAAAAGTGAAAAGAGAGGCAAAAGTTCTGTGTCCAATAAACTGAAAAGTGAATAATACAACCCTAATCAACTAGGTCTATATATAAGATATGAAAAGATAAACAGACTAAACCACCCTAAAGGTCTAATTATATATTTAACAAACCCCCCATTCAAACTCGAGATGCATCAAGAGGTAGCATCGAGAGTTTGCTAGTAAGTTTTTGGTGGCGCTTATAACTAACAAGCGCCACCCGCTTCAGTTTTTGGTGGTGCTTTCAACCGAATTTTACCATTTTTTGTGGCGCTGCAAATTGATAAGTGCCACCCGTCGTTATTTTTAGTGGCGGTTTGAATCGACACCGGTATTGGTTTGACTTTAAGTGTCACCTGGATTAGTGGCGGTCCAAAAGCGCCACCAATGACTGTTTTGAAGCGCCACCAATCAGCTTTTCTAGAGTAGTGAGAATGTGATTTGGCAGATAAATAAGACGAGGCTCGACTCGATAATATTTAATGATTTACCGCTATAAAGATTTGGAAACCAGAATCTAATGTTGTCATTTTTGATAAGTCTGTTATAGAGATTAACTATCCGTTCGATACTCGGGTAACTGATCAAGCGCCAAAAACACGGCACGATAATTGTAACAATGAGTTTAGAGATCGAGGATTTGAATCACGAGGAATAGGATGCTGTTAAGACGTTCGAGGAATTGACTGAGGCTATTAAAATCTACGATGTGTTTAGGCTGAAGAAATTGGAGTCTGATAAGTTAGCTGAAGTGTTTAGTAAACGACGTGCGCAAGCTCACTGCTCACAATGATATCCACCAAACGCAAATAGTTCGTCGACCCCATGTATGTACTATATATATTTTTTTATATATATAAATTCAATAATGTAATACGATAACCTAAACTATACCTAAATTCAATAAAATCAAAACCTACATTTTTAATTAAATACGATTGTGCCTTTTTCCAACATCAATCAATCATAATGCATATAATAAAAAACCATAACATACATTAAACACAACCGATTATCACAGCACTTAAAAATCATCATCACATACACTTTAAAAGATAATTGTATAGTTGTACAATTGAACCCTAATTACAATCGAACCTAATTTAATTCAAATGTATATAATCGAACCTAATTTATAAATAATTATAAATTAAACCCTAAAATAAATCCTAATTTCATAAATGGACCCTAAATAAATACTAACGACCTAATTAGCCCTAATTTTATACAAATATTTATAATTGAATCCAATTTATAAATAATTATAAATTACACTCGGTCGATCACCGCGACCTTCCCATGCATGTACAATATAATACGATAACCTAAACTATGCCTAATTCAATAAAATCGGACCCTACATTTCTAGTTAGATACAATTGCACCCTATTTTACTAAATATTAACTAATTTACCATTAAAACATGACTAAATTCAACATTAGACTTTAATTTCCCAACTAGATACGATCAAATCCTAATTGTTTAAATCATTCATAATTGCATAAATCAAGCCTAAATTGCTAAATTGGACCCCCAATTAAATTTCTCAAAACCTAATTCATAAACTCAAACCCTACACCTAAAGTAAAGGCTAATTCAACCACTCAATCGTAACTTAAAATTATAAATCATAAATTGAATCAAACCCTAATTACTAAATTGAATTACAAATTAAATTAAATCAATACTCTAAATTAAAAAAAAAAACATTCAATTTGAATTAAAAGGCTAACATACCTTGATATATTATGGTGGCGGTGCTCCGGCGTGTGGCAGTGGCAGCAACTCCTCTCTTCTCCTTTTCCTCTCTTCTCTCGCGCCCCTAATTTTTTTGTTTGATATTGTGAATGACAGAAACTGCAGCGGCGCTGTAGTTTTATTAAGTTTGACGACAGACTGGATTCCATCGGTAAATTCGCCGGTAAAACAAATTCGGCGTTCCTGATGGAATATATCTGTCGGTAAATAAAATCTGGTGTTGCCGACGGCTACATTTTCGTCGATAAATAAAATCTGATTTTTGATTTTTTATAAAAAAACTGCCGACGGACTAGTGCCGTCGGCATATTTGGCGGGCTATACTCCCTCCAACTTCCGAGGACTTGCCGGCGGAGCCATCTACCAACGAGCCGTGTCTGTCGGCAATTCGTCGACAATTAGTGCCGTTGAAAAATTCATCAGTAATGCTGGCCTTTTACCGATGGGTAGCTGGCCGTCGATAATATCCGTCGGATTTTTTAATTTTTTTTTTGTAGTGAAGCTTTTGTATATGAGCTGGAGACAACATGTTTCTTCTTCCTTTTCCAAGAGATAAGAGAATCTCCTAAAAAAAAAATACAAAACCCAGTAGTTGACTTACGATCAGTAAGGTCACCAGCTTAATAAATATCTAATTACACATGTAATTTCAAGGATGAAGAGGAAGGAAGGAAATAATAAACTCTGAAATTAAGTGCCTCGAAGATAACGAAGAATACAAAGAACAACAGCCCAATGAACCAAAGTAGAAGAAGTAACAAACTGTTTGACAATATCTACAACATAAGCAATATCCGGTTTGGTGATAGTGAGATACACCAAACTACCAATAATAGTACAATGTATAGCAGGATTAGACAAACGAACGCCAACAGAGAAAGTATATTTCACATGCTATTCAAGAGGTGTATCTTCTAACCGAGTATCTGATAACCAAGCCTGATCAAGAATAATAGGAATGTACTTGGATTGAGATAAAAGATATCCCGTAGGAGAGTAGGCCAATCCCCAAGAAATATCGAGGTGTACCTAAATATTTCCTCTCAAGCTGTTGCGCCACTTGCGATTTCAACTCTGCAATCCTATGAGCATTGTCCTCAATAATAGTAATATCGTTAACGTACAAAGAAATCAGTATGCGATCCTTTGCAGTACACCTAAGGAATAAGGCAGAGTCATTGTTGTTAGAAAGGAAACCAAGAGACTTAATCACAATAGAGAACTTCTCAATTCAAGCTTGAGGAGCTTGTTTGAGGCCGTAGAGAGCTTTCTTCAATCTACAAGTGTTGCCTAGATTATGTGAAACATCCAGTGGAGGGAACATGTAAACTTCTTCTTGAAGATCACCATTCAAGAAGGTACTTTTTATATCTATTTGGGATAGATGCCAATGTTGAACAGAGGCAACTGTAGTAAGGGCCCGGATGGTAGACATGTTAGAAACTATACCAAACGTCTCTTCATAATTAGAAAATCCCTTAGCAACTAGACGAGCCTTATATCTCTCAATTGACCCATCAAACTTTGTTTAATCTTATAGACCCAATGACAGTGAATTACAAGATTTCTTGGAGGAAGGGAAATGAGATCCCAAGTATTTGTCTTATGCAGAGCGAAAAAGCTACTTTGCCATCGCTTACTTCCAAAGAGGATCAAGAACAACCTCTTGATATGAAAATGTCTCAGACAAATTATGAACAAAGGTTAAAAAAGCAGCAAGGGTACTAGATTAATTAGAGTAAACATAGTCCATTAACTTAATGGACTTACGAACATGTTGAGTATAATGCCGTGGTGGTACTAGTGGAGACATTGTCACCGGAGAGATTATAGAGGTAGTAGGAACAATATGGACATTAACGAGAGAGGAATCTGAATCATCAAGCCTATTTGTGTCATCACCGTAAGGCTCAGCTACAGTGTCTATATCTTCATAAAAAGGAGCAATAGGAGCAATATCTGACCATGTAAGGTCGTGGGATCTAAGAGGAATTGAGTAGTATAAAATATACTCAAGAAAAACAATATGAAGTGATACAAAGAGTTTCTGTGCTAGAGGATCATAACAGCGATACCCCTTTTAACCTTCCCCATAACAAGGAAAGACACAAAGTGATGAATGAGAAGATAGTTTACTACGTTCAACATGAGGTCGAAGAACAAAACATGCAGAACCAAAAACTCGCAAGATAAAGTAATTTAGGGCATGAACATACAATCTCTTAAATGGGGATAAACCCGACATAATAGAAGATGGAATCATGTTAACCAAATAGGCAGCGGTAAGAGAAGATTCTTCCCTAAACTCACTAGGAACATATGCATATAAGAGAAGAGAGCGTGCAGTTTCTACAATATGACAATGTTTACCTTCAGCAACCCCATTTTGTTCAGGTGTATTGGTGGAAGAGGTTTGATGGAGAGTGCCATCAGAGGCAATAAATTCAGAGAACTTAGTAAAAGTATATTCACCACCTAAGTCACATCGAAAACACTTAATACCAACATTATGTTGAGTCTTAAATAGCAAGAAAACTTGAACAATGCTTCATAAGGTAAACCCAATAATAACGAATGTAATAATCAATAAAAGAAACATAATATCTAATGTCACCCTATGTGGGAAGAGGTGATGGTCCCCACACCTCAGAATGCACCAATTCAAAAGGTGCAACAGAAACAGAAGCACTTTATTAAACTGTAAGGATGAAAACTTAGCAAGTTTACATTCGCTACAATAAAAAACATCATGAGTTTGCAACTTTTCTAAAGAGCCAGTAGAGGCCAAGTATTTAAGAGAGAAGAAGAAACATGTACAAGACGAGAATGCCATAAGTAAAAATCAGTAGACGATGAACTCAAACGAAAATATGATAAGTCAACAGTTGAGGCAGCAACATATTGAATTTTAAGCTCATCTAATACGTAAATCCCCCTGCCTACGGTCTGTCTTAATCACCCTCTTATATATGTGGATTTTGAACATAACAAGATGTGGAAGTAAACAAAACTGAGAAAGAAGAGTCATACAACTGATTGACTTGCACAAGATTCACAGTGAAAGTGGGACTGTAGTAGACATGTGAAAGGGAAAACTTCAGTGTACATATAGATCCAATTCCTGCTAATGGCATAGGGGTTCCATCAGCAGTCATGACAAATACAAATGAATTAGAGCTTAAGTTTATAAACCAGCTTAACAAAGAAGACATGTGATGAGATGCTCCAGAGTCAAGAACCCATATCGACAAAGATATATCCGATGAACCTAATGAAGACAAACCTTTTCTTATAAAAGTGGACATGGCATACGGTTGCATGGCAAGAAACTTCTGAAACTACTTAGCAAGAGCGGCTACCGTGTTGTCGTGCTTGCTGATTTCTATTACGCAACTTTGGACAATTTGCTTTTCAGTGACCTTGAACCTTGCGAAATTTGAAAAAATCGGATGCAACTTGAGGCCTATTCTGACTATTGGATAATTTTTTAAAAGGAACAACAAAGATAGACGGACTAGGAAGGATCCCTTTCTGTCCATTCCATTACTCTGATTGGGATTTTAGACGAATTTCTTCAGCCAACAACTCATTAACCACCGAATCAACTATGGGGAGAGGATTGTGATGCAGGATTATTCCTTGAAATCCTTTAAAATCCATTAAGAACTGGTTTCGGCGCTGCACTTCCCTATGAGAGATATATGGGGTATATGCTTGTAGTTTTGCAGATTCCGCGAGAGACAACTGGTCCTAATATTTGGTCATGGTAGAATAAGACTCTTGAATACTCATATTAATTTGCTAAAGAGCACGAATCTCAATCTCCAACTGATACTAATTATCAAAGTTTGACTGCACATATAACCTTTCTAAATGATCCCAAACCTCCTTAGCCATATCATACTCGGTTAATTTGACTCCGATCGATTGTTGCACCGAATTATTGATCTAAGTAATGATTTTTGAATTTTTCGCATCCCAAGAATCCATATTCTCAACACATTTCTCATATCTTTTATATGGTTTAACTAGGGTTCTAGAAACATAACCAATAACTTCTTTCCTTTCAGGAAATTCTTCAATACATAACTCCAATAAGAATAATTTTGCCCATTAAGTTGGGCACTAATACTCTGTAACGAATTATCCTTTTCATCAGCCATTGAAATAGAAATAGATAATCTAACAGATAAATAAACCTAGATAGAAGTCGATGACAAAATAGTTAAATATACCCAACTATGAATTCCAAAAGCGCAACAAATCATCACAGACAACAAAAAAAGGATAGAAAACAAAACATAAGCAAATGATAATGACCAATCAAGATACTTACCCGAGCAGGCTGGCGTTGCCACATGCAACCCCCCACCAACTTAGATCTATGAAAATCGGGGCTTGAATCAACCTCGCTCTTGACACCATGTTAAGATAAGTAAACAATAAAAAAACATAAAACAGAGGCGAGGGTTCTGTGTTCGAGAAACTGAAAAGTGAATAATACAATGCTAACCACCTAAGGTCTATATATAAGACAGTGAAAAATTAAAGGACTAACCTACCCTAAAGGTCTAATTATATATTTAACAGTTATAATCCAATATATTCTAATTCCAATATACTAATTTCTTAATTAGTTTGATGCTCTAGATTTCTTATAATAATTACTCAATCAACATAATACTTTGACCTTTTTTATATGTAATGATATTGTGATTTGGTATCACTATGAAAAACAAAGAATATCGATGAAAAATCCATGATAACAGGCCAAAATTCATTGGTAACACGGTTACTGACGGATTTCACCCGTCAGTAAAACCCTCGTTGTTAAGTAAATTACGATAATATTTTCTCAGAAACACTATTACTTTCATCGCATTTCTATGACGATGCATGTAAATCTCGGTTTAAGGTGAAATTAAGACTACAAATGAAACTATCATATGATTACAGAACTATTTTCAAATTGTGTATTTTGCTTAACCAAATTTATATATTTATACAGTCATGTGACTCTTTTACAAATTATACATATTATTGCAACATTTTACTACCCATAAGATTATTGCATAAAATTTGCAGTTTTGTGTATTGCATTCTCTATTCAAATAATAGTATTTTGATACGTTTGATGATTGTCACCTACACGCGTAACGACATAAAACTTTGCATCTACATAAATTATTGGAATACATGATAAA
Organism: Phtheirospermum japonicum; assembly: GCA_014905375.1. NCBI lineage: Eukaryota > Viridiplantae > Streptophyta > Magnoliopsida > Lamiales > Orobanchaceae > Phtheirospermum > Phtheirospermum japonicum. The sequence continues at coordinate 379,814 of BMAC01000087.1, read as the reverse complement.
ATAGAAAGTGGAACATAGGATATCGTGTGAATATTTTTATCAAATCTCACAAATTTTCCAAACTTATTAAAACTACTGGTACCAAGAAAAAGGTGTTTTTTCCCCAACAACATGTCCATGTAAGTGCTTGCTACCCTGATCATCTTTCTTTAACAGCATGGATGTGCCTCATGTCAGCTGTACAATTTGGTATTTTTTACATTGATAGTCGAGCCAAATACCAAATCGTGGATATTAGATTCCCCCTTTCAAATACTTTGCTGCTTCTATGTAGTGAGTAATTGGTTTTTAATTGATTTTATTTTTGTTATTTATTTTTAGTTTTCTCAATAAAAGGTAATTAATGAAGAAATATTTACGTATGAATATAATTTACGTATGACAATTGAATCAAAATTTTTACACCTACTTTTTATTAAAAAATAAAAGGCTCATCCGCAAGAGAACGGAGCAGTTGTAGGCGGTAAGTTGGACTCGAGTCGAAGCACAAGGAAGACTAATCGAAAGTTATTCCGGTGTATGGTTCTACGAACGAGAAAACGAAAGAAAAGACTAAACTAAACCCCGTGCTCAAATTTAAATATTTTGGGCACGGATTTTTCTGGACCAAGTATATCACGTTATCCATTTTGGTTTGGGAATTTCTAACATCTAATGCGATGAATTAAAATGCGCGAAATAAAATCAAAAGTCTTAAAACGATTAAGAAAGCGAGGGTTCTAGTGCGCTAAAATCATCTCAACGATCACTCGGGAATTTCATCGAGTGCCTTACCTACGAGTCAGGGTTGTCAATCCCGACCTGTTGATCAAGCGTCGAATCATCCCGAGAGATAGTTCTAAATAACTTTAGGCACTAGAATAATAATTTCTAGCCAAAAAACATCAACATGGTCAATAGCATAATTTTAATAATTTAAATCATAACTAAACTACTAAAGCAATTAAATCATTTAAATTTTCAAAATTGAGAAAGTGAAAGCTTGCGAATTAACCTAGAAAAGTAACAACGTTCAAACTAGCAATTAAATTACAAACTACGAACTAATCTATCTAACATCTAAAATCTAAGAAACTAAAGATTAAGAACTGAAAAGTAAAACGGAGACGAAGAACAAACGAGGAGACGAAGACTTGAACTTGCGATCTTCAACTCTTCAACCCGAATCATGCGTGTAATTGAAAGGGGGGCAAGAACCGAGGGATCTATGTAATTTCCGAACCTTCCCCCAAGTTCCAGCACTATTTTCTGAAGAGATCAATGAGTTTATATAGATTTTTCCAGAAATAACACTACCGGAGCGTCGACCGACGCGGGCAGAGCGTCGACCGACGTGGGCAGAGCGTCGACGTCGACGCGTGCCAGGGTTGTCACGTCGTCTCGACAGTGCCTAGACTGACGTGAGCATGGATCGGCGCGACTGCAAGTTTGCTTCTACATGTGCGTCGATCGATGGAGCTAGGATCGATGCTACTGCAGCTTTGCGTCGATCGACGCGGGCACTGGCTGCGGGCGTCGGCAGCACGTCGCACATCCCGTATTCTTCGATTCGAGCTGAAACACAAAAATAAAGCAAAATTAGATTATTACTTATAATATAGAGTAGAAAAACATTAAACATGATATGAAACAAAAATCATCAAAAGGAAGAAAAACGAGAAAAATATAAACCTAAAACACGTAAAAGCAAACAAAACACAATGCAAGAACACACGAAAATCACATACAAAAATGTATAAATCAACTCCCTCACACTTAGATTTTTGCTTGTCCTCAAGCAAAATCAATTTTTGACGTAGAAAAAGAAAAGCTAACTACCCGATGACTTATTCACTAATGCATTCAAATGATTCAAGAAATTAATGAATTAGATCGACTGAAAACTCAAATAAAAGGACGACATCATAACGTTGAGAGAAGATATTTAGACTAGCTTCCGAACACCTAAAAGTAATGAGTTGACCTCCATGTACGTCACCCATCCATGCCTTGGCCAAAGTCTATCCCTGCTCAAACTGCCAAGTCGTCACCCGACTAGCCCAGTCATCTATACACCTCTTTAATAATACAATCTAAGAAATAAAAACAAAAATAAGAACTTAACTTGTCAAGGATTTCTCTTCTTGTACTTATTATTTTTTATTCTTTTCTTTTTCTTTTTTTATTTATTATGATGAATACCTATAGAGATGAGTTACTAAATGAGCATAATTTACATAAATCAAAAATGAGAGTTCATTGACTCCAATCTTATGTTGCTAAGTGCAACTGATAATATTCTTCAATCTCACACGTGGAGTTTAACATCTCCAAAAATAAAAAGAAAAATTACATAAAGTCCTATAGAGGGTATCGGAAAATGGGGCTAGTAGAGAGTATTCGACTCTTTGGAACGAAACAAGAATATAACAAAAGATAAGACACTTCATAGATTCTTTACACTTCATTCCCCACAATTACACTATTGTTCGAATGGAAGTCTAAATATCCTAACCAAAGCATCTAACCACGTTACTTCGTCAAGGATCCAGTCAATATAAATACACACGACTCAAATCAACCACAAGCAAGTATACGAACAATTAAATACTAACCAAGGACAACCCCCCACACTTAAACCATACAATGTCCACATTGTATAAAATGAGAAATTAAGCTAAGTATGGTAAAAGGTAAGAGAAAGAGAGACACGTCCCTGAATTCGTGCTTTTGGTAAAGAGTCGAGCGTCCAAAGTGTCCAACGGGCTTCAAAAATCGAAGGGAACCTGAAACGAAAAGAAAAAAAACAAACAAAAATAAAAAAAGTTAAAAGACTTGGGTTGCCTCCCAAGAAGTGCTAGCTTAACGTCACTAGCTCGACGACATTTGCGTTCGATGTCATCCTGGGTCTAAAAATAAATAACGATCATACCATACCTTGGTATTCTTCAAGAGCAAGAATTGGCAATGATAATCACCAAGGCGGGCACTAAAAGCACATCCCGAGATGCTAGAGGTGAACACTCCAACTAGCTTCGGAGGTCGGAACCACGAGTAATCGATCACCTCGAATATATTAAAGGACAATTGTAACACGGGGTGATCCTCGATCAAAGGAAGAATTAAGAAATCTGATGAGAAAATGAAATTTCTGTCAACTAAACCATGCTCTTTCGTTTCCTTGATCTTCGCCTCAACGCCCTCAAAGTCATGTAAAGTCAGAATCGGGCTTAAAAGAGGGCAAACGTGCTCCTTCTCAAATATCTCTTTAAATGCCTCTATCTCATGTTCGTACAAAGCGTCAGGTGGCACGACATGAGGTTCAATCAATTCACCCGAAGGTGATTCTCCCACATGGTCTTGTACAACATCCTCAAAAAGCACGGGAGAGATAATGCCGAGTTTCAGCTTTTTTGCCTCACCTACCAAAAGCACCCCCTTGCACACCTAGTCTAAAAGATCATCAGAGCTTGAACTGCCCTCAATGAAGATGGAATCTTCCAAATCAATGATGGGCATCTACACATGACAAGGTTGGTCAAGCCCGTACGCCTGCTCGACAAGTTGCTCTAATTAAATCTCGAAGCGATCCATGCGTTCATCCATCCGTTGAACCCAATCCGAAATCTTGGTTATATAAAATTTTAATTCCGATAAAAGGGACACAGACATATCTTGAGAAACTATAGCAGAAGGACCGCCGCTTGAAGTATATGTATTAGAGGTGGGTGGATCGTAAACGTCGTAGCTCGAAGAATAGAAATCTTGAAATGATAATGCACACGAGTCAGCTCTCGGGTAAGAATAAGGTGGGGCGAATTGAGCATAAGAATCGTCAAAACCCAGTTCATAATAGACACAAGACGGTGCATAAGAATCCATACTCAGATTATAGAAATATGAAGGACATGGGCCGGAATAATCAAATGGATGGGCTCCCTCGGAGCATACGGGTCATAATACGATGGAGGAACTTGACAATCAAAAGTTGGAGCGTAAGGGTTATCATATGGTGAACTAGATTGATATTTTGCCATCTTTAGTCGAATTAATCTCGAATTTTCAAAGATGTGGCTGCAAAGCACAACACTCAACAAACGAGATTAAAAGTACCAGAAAGAACAAAAATAAATAAAAATAAAAATCACAAACGAACACTAACAAAAACAAACAAATAAGAATACGAACAAAAGTCACTAAGAGCAAACACCAAAAACTGCGACCTTTAGCCTTCCCCGGCAATGGCGCCAAATTTTGAATCGAACTTTTTACACCTACTTTTTATTTAAAAATAAAAAGCTCGTCCACAAGAGAATGGAGCAGTTGGACTTGAGTCGAATCACAAGGAAGACTAATCGGAAGTTATTTCGGTGTTGGTTCTACGAACGAGAAAACGAAAGATAAGACTAAACTAAACACGCGATCCATTTTGGTTTGGGAATTTCTAACATCTAATGGGATGAATTAAAATGCGCAAAATATAATCAAAAGTCTTAAAACGATTAAGAAAGCGAGGGTTCTAGTGCGCTAGAATCATCTTCACGATCACTCGGGCATTTCATCGAGCGCCTTACCTACGAGTCAGGGTTGTCAATCCCGACTTGTTGATTAAGCGTCGAATCATCCCGAGAGATGGTTCTAAATGACTCTAGGCACTAGAACAATAAATCCTAGCCGAAAAACATCAACATGGTCAATAACATAATTTCAACAATTTAATCATAACTAAACTACTAAAGTAATTAAATCATTCAAATTTGCGAAAGCGAGAAAGTGAAAGCTTACGAATTAACCTAGAAAAGTAACAACGTTCAAACTAGCAAATAAATTACAAACTACGAACTAATCTATCTAACATCTAAAATCTAAGAAACTAAAGATTAAGAACTGAAAAGTAAAACGGAGACGAAGAACAAACGAGGAGACAAAGACTTGAACTTGCGATCTTCAACCTGAATCATGCATGTAATCGAAAGGGGGGCAAGAACCGAGGGATCTATGTAATTTCCGAACCTTCCCCCAAGTTCCAGCACTCTTTTTCTGAAGAGATTAACGAGTTTATATAGATTTTTCCGGAAATAACCGCTCAAACTGCCGGAGCGTCGACCGACGTGGGCAGAGCGTCGACGTCAACACGTGCCAGGGTTATCGCGTCGACTCGGCAGTGCGTAGACCGACGCGAGCATGGATTGACGTGACCACAATTTTGCGTCTACATGTGCGTCGATCGATGGAGCTAGGATCGATGCTACTGCAGTTTTGCATCGACCGATATGGGCGCTAGCTGCGATGACACGGGCGCTGGCTGCGGGCGTCGGCAGCACGTCACACGTCCCATCTTCTTCGTTTCGAGCTGATACATGAAAATAAAACAAAATTAGATTATTACTTATAAAATAGAGTACAAAAATATTAAACACGATACGAAACGAAAAACATCAAAAGGAAGAAAAACGAGAAAAAGATAAACCTAAAACATGTAAAAGCAAACTAAACACAATGCAAGAACACACGAAAATCACATACAAAAATGTATAAATCAACAATTACCACATAATGGAAGGGCAGAATAAAATATCACAATTATCTTTCTCTAAAAAAATCTTCTATATTTCTCTCTCTTTCGTCCCTCTATCATTTTCTTCCTCTCCAAGCTGAATTACGTCATCCACATATCAAAATTATTATTTGGAAATACACAATCTGTTTACAATCATTCAGAAATTTATCAAAACACAACAACCGGTAATCAGAGCCTCGAATCCTTGGCGATGGATGAAGGGACTCGCATCAAAGACCTATAAGAAGCATAAAGGAAAACTGATCAAAATCTGTAGACAGAAGCCATGAAGAACGAAGCCAGTGAATTAAAACTCCAGGAACAAGTATCAGGAATTAGTTCAAATCTGCAGGAATTAATGGGTCTGAACACAAAGTATGACCATCTTACTTAGACACTAGCTGCGATGCAATTGCAGCTGCTCAACATGAACAAGGGAAAAAGCCCAACAGATGAAGAATCCATTCTGGGTGGGCCTCACTTGGGCTTGGGCAGTGAAAGCACTAATTTCAGAACCAATAACCCACCCAGAGGTAGAGCTATCACAGAAACACAGAATATGGGCATCATCAGCCTGTTCCCAGCTGGAATTTCCCGAATTTGATGGAACTTCTCCCAGATCCTGGATCCTAAAATGTAAGGGTTATTTCAAACTAATGCCTAATATTCCTGATCACCAAAGAGTTATTTTAGCTGCTATGCAGTTTGAAGGGAAGGATGCTCAGTGATACCAAAACCTAGACACCTCACATGCTGATTTAACATGGCAAAAATTGGTTGAAGTGGTTTCTGCTAGGTTTGAGGAACTGAAGGAGGCTAAAATAATAACAGAATTCAACAAACTTAAACAGAATTGTTCTTATGCTGAGTATGTGGATAGGTTTGAAGAACTGAAAGCATGCATGATGACCCTAAACAATTACATAGAAGAGTACTTCATAGCCAGATTTATTAGTGGTTTAAGTGAGGAACTACAATCCTTCATCAATATGTTTGAACCAACCACCTTGCACCAAACCATAGAACTGGGCAGGAAACAGATCTTAACCCTGGAAGCTATTGCTAGGAAAATTAAACAGAACCCTAAACCTTTCTCACCTATTTACCAAAATAAGAAAACATAAATTACCTACCCACAGGTTCCCAAGCCAATGGTTGGCACATACCCAAAAACACCTGTCAAAATGCTCACCTCTGCTGAGATGGCAGCAAGGAGGGAGAAAGTCCTGTGCTACAATTGTGATGAAAAATTCACCTATGGCCATAGGTGTAAATAGAGGATAAACTATATGATCATGACTGAGGAAGAAGAGTTTGATTTCCTAGAGGTCACTAATTCCCAGCTACCTGAAATGGAAACACCCACTGAGGCTATGGAGGAGATATAAATGCCACTAAATTCTCTATCGGGAGAGGATGACATAACCACCATGAGAGTTTGGGGGCAGGGTGGGGGCAACAAGATACAAATACTTATAGACTCTGGAAGTACACTCAGTTTCATTCAAGAATCAACTGCCACCAAGCTAGGTTGCTATGTAGAGGAAGCTAACCCTATTCTGGTCAGGGTAGCAAATGGACAAAGGTTGGTTAGCACCAAGGTAGCCAGGGGATTCAATTGGACAATGCAGGGGCACACATTTAAATATTATTGAAAAATGAGTGTTGTGATCTTATCCTGGGGGGGATTGGCTGAAATCATGTACTCCCATAGAGTTGGATTATGAACAAATGACTTTACAGTCACACTACAAGGGAAAAGGGTACATATACAAGCCTTGACTTCTACTGCAGATTGCCAATTCATTTTAGCACCATCCTTATACAAGATGATACGCTGTGACTACCAATCACAAATTGAGGAACTTTTTGTGTTATCAGTGCAGAAAGAGGACCAAGAGGGGAACACAGAGATAGCAAAATTGTTGGACAGCTATAAGGATGTTTTTGAGGAGAATACAGGGCTACCACCTGTGAGGGGTATAGAACATCAAATAATACTAAAATCTTGGAGCATAGCTAAACACCAGTTTTCCTACAGGGCATCCCATGATCAGAAGGATAAGATAGAGAAGATAGTTGCAGAGATGCTACTGAGTGGGGTCATTCAGCCTAGTAAGAACCCTTTTGCCTCACCAGTATTATTGGTAAAAAAGAAGGATTCTACCTGGAGACTCTGTGTGGACTACAGATACTTAAATGATTTAACTGTTAAGCATGAGTACCCCATACCAGTAATTGATGAGCTTTTGGATGAACTGCATGGAGCTAAGTATTTCTCTAAGATAGATCTAAGGTCAGGTTATTTTCAGATACTTACGAAGCCTGAGCACAGGTACCTACGCGTAATGAAGGCTTGTGTTTATTCTTTATTTTATTTTATGAGCCTATTGTTTAGAAGGCATGAGTTGTGTAAGAAGCGAGTTATGAGCTTCAATTTTGATTATGTGGTTTGAGCTTCAAGTCGGTTTAGGGTAACAAGTTGAGAAGTAGCCTATGTTTAAAGGCTACATTATGAGTCTTTAGTGAGGTTTTTATCTTTGAACGAGGAGAAAAACTTTGCTTCGTGATTAGAATAGGTTTGGTGAGTTATTGATCATGTTAGATCGTGAGTTAGCCACACCACTTATATATTACATACCCATCTAAAGAGCCTTACATTACAACCCGAAAAGACCTTTTCCGATTCTTTGTTGATAACACACTTAATTTGCGATTGAGAAGAGATTAATTTTCGGTTCTTGTTTATTGTGCTTGTATTTGAATGATTTGAGCGTATACACGTCCTATGCAGAAAATACTCGAGTGCTTTGAGCGTACATCCCTTTATATTTCCCTTTTGTGAGGATGCATGAATTCAATTTTGAAGCGACAATGTAATACGGGTGGAGTGTTTGGAGTTGCATTGCATGTACCTATATTTTCAAAATTATTTAAGTAGGATCGCACGACTCATTGCTTGGATGGATTTTCGTTTCTTACTATACTTTGAATCTATCGTTCGTTCGAGGACGAACAAACCAATTAAGCGTGGGGTAGTTGATTAGCACATATATGTCCTTATTTTTAGTTGTATTATAGCTTGTTTTTCTTATTATTTTTGGTATAAGTTGGGTAGTTTAAGCTCTAATTCGTATATTTGTACTCTCAGCTTATTTTACCGCCTTTTGATCTAGATTGATGCAAATAAGTAATTATTTGTGATTTTTCACTTTACAGCTAAGTAACCGGACGAGTTCAGTGCATAATTAGATGAAGTTGATGTTCAAGAAATGGAGAACGAGCTTTCCGGTGAACGAGTAGCAAAAAGATCGAGAGAAATGGGACAGACGCTCTGTCGCGTCGACTGACACGAGCGTCGACGCTCTGTCGACATGGGCCATGATCTGCGTCAGTCGACGCCTTGCCGATGCAACATTCTGAAGCGTCGATTGAAGAGGCGTCAGTCGATGCTAGGTCGACGCAACATTCTGAAACGTCAATCCTGGACGCGTCGACCGACGCAAGGTCGACGCAATATTCTGAAGCATCGATCCTAGACACGTCGACCGACGCAAGGTCGACGCCACTTTCTGAAGCGTCGATCATGACCGCGTCCGTTGATGCACCCGCCCAGTCGACGCGCACACCCAGGCAGCAGCGACGTCGAGCACCGGAATTGGGATTTTAGGGTTTCTTATGCTCCAAGTTAATGGAAAACTATATAAACCCCTCTAAGTCCGTCCCAAAAGGACACACCTCTCTCCCACACTCTGAATATTCGATCCTCTTGGCTCGAGAACAACACCATCACATCACATATCACAATAATAGGTCAAGATCGAAGATTCGAGGATCTCGAAGCTCCGAGTTCCAACCATCAGTTCGTGATTCGTTCTTCGACAAAGATCAACCCTCCTCTCCGGATTAGCTGGAAAATCTACTGCATTCCTTAGTTTAAATAAGTACTCAAGACTCTTTAATCGCTTTCTTGGTTTAATTTATGCAATTAAGTAGTGTATCTTAATAATTTTTCTTGAGTGATTTCATGTTCCAAACCTTAGATATTTTTGATATCTCAATTCGTAATCTTAGTTTAATTAATGCTTAGTTATTATTCATGCTTGGTTAGTTTATTTCGTTTACATTTCGTTCTCGATAATTGCTTGCCTTTACGCTAGTTAATCTTGCTTGAGTTCTTAGAATAACTTCTCTAGTTTATAAGTTCCAATTGCTGATTTAAAATACCTAGTTTTAATTATTGTTCATGTGTTTTAAATTCTTAGATAATAAAAAAAATCAACCCCCCCCCCCCCCCCCGTTTAGTATAAGTAATTGCATTTGAACAAACTATTTGAGATTTCCGATTATATGTTCCTCGAGAGACGACTCGAGTCAAGTTTCCAAACTACGCGCGACCCCGTTCTCTTGCGGGCAAGCTATTGATCTTTTGACAAATTCTCATAAGTAGGCAACACAAAAGCTTGAATCAAAATTTTGGCGCCATTGCCGGGAACATAACAAAGGTTTCAAAAATATGTTTATTCATTTTTATTTTTATTTTAGTCATTTATTTGTATAATTGTTTCTCTAGTCGATGCGTTTAATTTGCTGTTAAGTTCATGCAAGGTTGTAGATCGCTTAGGCTCGAACTTGCACCATTCATCGACAACGTTCATCGTTCAAATCAAGTGAGACCACCTCACTCATCCACAAGTGAATCGTCTGCCACGACTGATTTTATTTGTGATCCGATTCCGGAAACGATGTTGCGACTAGATAACCATGCCCACAACAACGAGGACGATCAACCACCTAGGCATCCACCCGTGCAACAAAGAAATGGGTACGGGAGTGAACCAATTCGTCCCGACGGACCGGTACAACCTCAAGAGTACTAGGAAAATATTCAACGAAACGTAATAGACCAGAATGACGGCCAAAGAAGAGGTGATAGGAATCGCCACCGCCACATTCCGGATGACTATTCCGAGAGATCTTACCATGGCGACGAGTGGATTAATGACTGGCTCGCAAACGACAACTACAATGAGAGGAACGAGTACGATAGGAACTACGCGAGGCCAAATCACCAAGAAAGATACCAACGGGAGGCGCGCAAACCAAGACAAAGAGAGTTCACGACCCCTCAAGTGAGTCCCTATAGTTCTGTAATTGTGTTGAGTAAAACCGCGAGAGACTTCGAGTTGAAATCTCATATCATCAACAACCTCCCGACATTTCACGGCCTCGCCAACGAAGATCCTTTGACTTTCCTCAAGGATTTTTATGCTGAAGTTAGTAGGATTCCGTCCCCGGGACTTCATCACGAGGACCTTCAAATGGTGTGCTTTCCTAGCTGCATGAAGGATAAAGCTAAATCTTGGCTACTTTCACTAGAACCGAGGTCTCTGGTCGACTGGCCCATGGTGAGCGACAAATTCATTAATCAGTACTACTCAGCTCAGACGACGGGCCACATAAGGAGATAAATAGCCAACTTTGTCCAGCAAGACGGGGAGTTGTTTCACGAGGCGTGGGAACGTTTCAAATCTCTGTTGCAAGATTGCCCCCATTATCACAACTCTCTGGGAATGGTGAATCAACTCTTCTACGAAGGACTTATAGATTCTTACAATAATAACGTAGAGGTAGCTGCTGGGGAAGATTTTGGGAACTTGACAGCGACGGCTGCCAAGCAACTATTTGAAAGAATGAGCGAAAAGTCGAGGCAAATGAGCTCTCGACCACGAAAGATAAGGGTTAACGAGGCAACTAAGGTGCCAAGTAACGAGACCTTCGAGGCATGTAACCGTTGTGGAGGCATTCGGTGGATTCATGTACAATGGGGTATCACGAAGATACCGACGCTGAAGCACACGCCATCAAGGATCAATTACGCAACATAGATCTTCCAACCTATGAGCACAGGCCTCAGACAAACCTCAAATTCAATGCAAATCGTAACTCTCCTTACTTAAAATGGGGCCTTGAAAATCCACATTTCACCCCAGCACAAACTAAATCAACACCCCCAGCACAAACTAAATCAACACCGCCACCACCGATCAAATCACTACCAGCTGGGCCGACACCTACTCCTATACAGCCGAACGATCAGCTGCTAATTTGGCAACAGAACCAAGTCACCGAGACAATCAGAAACAGGGATGGACTGACAAATCTGACCACACAAGTAAATAAGCAAGGAGAGGTKTTGGARGACCTATCTAAGAGCGTGAAGAACTTAGAGAAAATGATGGGCCAAATAGCAACATTCATGGCCAAACATGACAATGAAAAAGGGAAGTTTCCGAGCCAACCCGAGCAAGCTTCCYRAGTTCATATTTTACGAAGTGGGAAGACGATAGATAATGGAGTCGAAGAAGAGGACACTAATATTGCAAATGAGGGGCTGCCTACGAACAATGACCCTAAACCGGTTGACCAAATGCATAAGTTACCAAATCCTTATATTCCTGGGTCGTTAAAAGGGAAGTCCCCGAATCAAGTACCCACTCCTGTAACAAATGACGATTCCACCAAGTCTCCGACTCAGCAACCGAAGGCACTGCCATCCACTATTCGAGACAAGGTTCCCTTCCCAAGTCGCCTACGCCCAGCCAAAGAGAATAAAAAGTTCATAGAACTTTACAATCTACTCAAAAACGTCAACATTAATCTCCCTCTATTAGACGTAATCAAGACGATGCCCGCATACGTAAAATTTTTCAAGGAACTAGTCGTGAGGGAACGGCGTCTAGAGACACTTCAGCAAGTTAAATTAACCAAGGAGGTGAGCACCATATGCAAGGGGCCACTACCCAAAAAGGAGAGAGACCCCGGCAGTTTTTGCATAACCATCACCTTGGGAAATGGACAGACAGCACGAGGCATGCTTGACCTTGGAGCAGGAATCAATTTGATGCCTTATTCCCTTTAAAAGGAATTCGATTTGGGGACAATGAGACCAACGACGATGCGGTTACAATTGGCGGACCGATCAATTAGACAACCACTCGGCATAGTCGAGGATGTTCTAGTTCAAGTTGGCAAGCTTGTGATTCCAGTCGATTTCGTCATACTGGATGTCGGCGAGGTTCCGAAGGAGGGCACTGAACATACCATTTTGCTTGGTTGACCATTTATGTCCACTTCTCGTACACTAATTGACATACACAAAGGGAGGATGACCTTATCCGTGATGGGTGAGACAATCACATTTTCGCTGAAAGATATCCATAACACTCCTTCTCCATACATGAATGAAGATTTCTCGTTTGTTGACCCGATTGCCTCCTGTGTTCACGAGCTTAAGGGGATCACTGTGCTAGATGAGTTAAGCGTCGAGGATGACACAGAATTTTTGAACAGGGTGGCCGAGATGTTAGAGATAGATTTGAATGAGATCGACGAAGACCATGAAGAGGTTGACGATTTTGATGAAGAATTGTGTGAAATAGCCACTGCACCCGAACTTGGTCCAAAGGTGGAGTTAAAGCCGCTACCGAGCCACTTGAAGTATGTTTTCCTTGAGCCCAACGAAACGAAACCAGTCATCATATATGCAGCCTTGTCGGAACACGAGGAGAAAGAATTAGTTGCGGTGTTAAGTAACCACAAGGAGGCAATAGGATGGAGCATCAGCGACATCAAAGGAATAAGTCCCGTGACTTGCATGCATAAAATAGATATGGAACCCGATGCCAGGCTTGTTAGGGAAAGTCAACGGAGAGTGACACCAACGCTTTATGAGGTGGTTGAGAAAGAGTTTTTTAAACTCAAAGATGAAGGAATCATTTTTCGCCATCTCCGACAGCAAATGGGTAAGCCCAATTCATGTGGTTCCAAAGAAAGGAGGCATCACCATCGCTGAAAACAACAAGGGTGAGATAGTTCCAACCCGACTAACTACTGGATGGCGTATGTGCATTGATTATAGAAAGTTAAATGCGGCCACTCGTAAGGATCATTTTCCTTTACCGTTCATTGACCAACTTCTCGACAATCTTACGGGACACGAATTCTACTGCTTTCTGGATGGCCTTTCGGGCTATTATCAAGTGGCCATCGCTCTAGAAGATCAGAGCAAGACAACATTCACATGACCCTTTGGCACATTCGCTTTTCGAAGAATGCCCTTTGGCATGTGCAACGCACCAGCGACTTTTCAAAGGTGCATGCTCTCAATTTTTAGTGATTTTATTGATGACTTTATTGAAATATATATGGATGATTTCTCGATTTTTGGGTCATCTTTTGATAATTGTTTATCTAATTTGTCAAGAGTTCTAGAATGATGCATTGAGAAAAATCTAACTTTGAGTTGGGAGAAATCCCATTTTATGGTAAAAAGTGGCACTGTTATAGGCCATGTTGTTTCTAAAAAGGGGCTAGAGGTTGATAAGGCAAAAATTGATGTAATTGAAACCTTCCCTCCGCCTTGAGATGTTAAAGGAATTAGGAGTTTTCTTGGCCATGCAGGTTTTTATAAACGTTTTATCAAAAACTTTTCAAAAATAAGTCGTCCACTTTGTAAACTATTGACCTTAGATACTCCTTTCATTTTTAATGAAGAATGTTTGAATGCGTTTAATGAATTAAAAGAGAGTCTTACGTCTGCCCCTGTGGTTGTTGCTCCCGACTGGACCTTACCCTTTGAAATTATGTGCGATGCCTCTAATGAGGCGGTGGGGTCTGTTTTAGGACAACGTGTGGAAAAATTGCTTAGGGTCATTTATTATGCTAGTTATATGCTAAACGATGCTCAACATAATTATACCACAACTGAAAAAGAATTACTGGCAGTCGTATTTTCGCTTGACAAATTTAGACCGTATATAGTTGGAGCCAAGGTAATTGTACACACGGATCATGCTACTTTACGCCATTTGTTTTCTAAACCATAAAGTAAGCCACGCCTTATTAGGTGGATTTTGTTGCTACAAGAATTTGATGTGGAAATAAAAGATAGACGAGGTTGCGAAAATGTTGTGGCAGATCATTTTTCTAGAATGATAATTGAGGAGAATGAGGGCGAGAAATTTATGATTAACGATCTTTTTCCTTATGAGAATATTTTTAATCTTGAGCAATTAATTACTCCTTGGTACGCTGATATTGTGAATTATCTTGTCTGCAAAATAGTGCCTAACCATTTATCCTACCAAGAACGGAAGAGATTTTTGAGTAAATGCAGGGACTACTTTTGGGATGATCCCGATGTTTTCAAACGCTGCAAGGATGGTCTAAATAGGAGATGCATTCCGAACGACGAAATGGGGAGCATTCTCCAATTTTTCCATGACCATGGAGGGCATTTTGGGGCTCAAAAGACGGCGTTTAAAGTGTTACAAGCCGGATTTTATTGGCCGAGTTTATTTGCTGATGCATTTGAATATTGTAAAACTTGCGATAACTGCCAACGAACCGGAAACATAGGGAAGCGAGACAAAATGCCACAGGTACCTAACCAAGTGGTAGAGATTTTCGATGTATGGGGGATAGACTTTATGGGGCCTTTCCCTAAAAGTGGAGATTTCGAGTACATCCTTGTTGGTGTCGACTACGTATCCAAATGGGTGGAAGCAATCCCTACTTGAAGAGCTAATGCAGAAGTTGTTCTTAAATTCCTCCAAGAAAATATTTTCAGTAGATTCGGGGTGCCGAAGTCGATAATAAGTGATGGGGGAAGCCACTTTTGTAACAAAGCATTTGCAAAACTGATGAAAAAATATGGGGTCCGACACAAGGTAGCTACGCCTTACCACCCTCAAACGTCTGGTCAAGTCGAAATGAGCAACCGTTAACTTAAGGCCATCCTCGAGAAAATAGTAGGGCCGAGTCGAAAGGATTGGGCAGTCAGACTTGTCGACGCACTGTGGGCATACCAAACAGCCTACAAGACGGTGCTTGGAATGAGCCCTTTTCACCTAATCTATGGGAAAGCTTGCCATTTGCCCGTTGAGCTAGAACATCGAGCTGGTTGGGCAATTCGAAAACCGATCATGAATTATGATGAGGCAGGCGAGTACAGGAAGTTGGAACTAACTGAACTTGAGGAAATAAGGAATGAGTCATATGATGCTGCATGGAGGTAAAAGAAGATGACCAAAGTCTACCATGATCGGAAACTCGTCAACAAGCAATTAGAGGTAGGTAAGTTAGCTCTAGTCTTTAACTCGAGATTAAAACTTTTTCCAGGGAAACTAAAATCAAAATGGAGTGGACCGTTCGTGATAAAAGAGATCAACGAGTTTGGAGCTGTAACCCTTTACGATGAAAAACGAGACGCAACATTTCAAGTTAATGGGCATCGCGTTAAATTATACCGTGACGGAGAGATAACAAAGCAAGATCGCGAAGTGTGGGCGATGGTGGACCCGCCTCCGATGGCAATTTAATCACGACACAATTACGTCGAGAAAACGACGTTAAAAGATGCGCTTCTTGGGAGGCAACCAAAGCTACTGTATTTTTCTTTATTTTGATTTTCTTTTATTTTAGTTATTTCTTTTTTTCTCTACTTTTTGTAAGTGTTTGAACAGGATTTAGGTTAAGAAGAGATTAATTCATCATTTGGAGAGTGAAGGATTCACATGGTGGCAAGCCTGCAGTCGCGTCGACGTGGCATCGATGCTACCTGGGCGCGCGCATCGACCGACGCAGCGTCGACGCGCGAGCTGACCGACTGCGCGAAATATTTTTGGGAATTTTTTTGGCTGCGATTTTTTGGGAGTTATATCTCCATAAGGTAAGAGATTTTTGGGTAATATTCCACACGAAATTTAGCTGGTTATGGGGTCAAGATCTTTTGTGTTAATAGAGTTCTAATTAGATTAGGAAACTTAATATCTCTTCCCTTATTTGTAATTTGGGTCAATCTAGGATTCCTATTTTCAAGAGCTGTTGGTTTCTATATAATTCGAACCCCCTACACTCTCTTTTACATCGTTCTCTTGTATTCTACACTTCATACACCGCATATATTTTCTCCCCAAGTCTCTCCATACCATGAGGCCAATTCCAAAAAACACCAAAAAACCACGAGAATAGGTGGATGTTGAGAGAGGAGCACGAGGAGAAATTGGGCTAGCTGCATGATGAAGTCAAGCAGGCGAACGATTTGGTTGGTGATTATCAATTGGATGAGGTTAACTACACCCTCCAAGTCAATACTTTAAAAGACGAATTGAGAAGGGCGGAGGAGATCAACGAGGGATTGAGGGACATGAACCTTCAACTAAGGACCACCATCAGAGGCTTAAGGGGTATTGAGCATGACCTCGAGCAACAGAGGGAGGTACTTGATGAGCGTGACATGACCAAGAACGAGCTTCGCGACGCACTTCTCCGAGCTCGAGAGACAATTGCCACCTTGACTAAGGAAAACAATGAGATTTTATGGGATACAACCAGGTTTGCAAGTGAGATCGATATGAGGGACAAGCGCCTGGAGGAAACGAATTCCGAATTAGACAAGGTGACACAAGATGAAATAACCCTTTTGCGAAGTAACCATGCAATCCACGAGGAGAAATTCGCGCTCTTACGGCGAATTGAGGAGTTGGAGGCCCAAATCAGGGATTTTAATGTGAGAAATGCGGCAAACGAGTGGAATTTAGGATTTTGGGAGCAATGCTTGGAAGAGGCTAGCAAGAAGATCGTCGCGTTAGAGCGTTTGGGTTTTAAATCCCCTTAGATTCTTGGGGCTTCCTACTATCTATCTATTTATGTTTTTCCATAATCAAGTCATGGATTTGTCCTTCCACCTTATCCTGTTTATTTTATTGCAATTTCAATTTTAATTCGGTTGTCTACGTGTTTTATTTCAGCAATTAATAAAATTTTATTTTTCGTACGCCCTTGCTTTTACGTATTTCTTGCACCGTGGACGTTTTTATTTTTCTTGTGAGATTGTGCAGTTATTCATGGTTAAAAATCATTTAGCGGGGGTGGGGGGTTATCGCTGGAATACAAACGGTAAAAACTTGTCGCCAAACTTCTGTCGCGTCGACTGAAGCGAGCGTCAACTCGGCATCGACGCTGCCTGCGCACGGCGGTCGGCTGCCCTGGGCGGAGGTGATGATTTTCAATGGCCGTTTTGTTCAAACCACAACCTTTGGTTCCGCCATTTGCTGAGGAGCCGTGGCGACGATTTAATGAGTTTATTATTGCTAATGACGTTATTTGCTATTTTTATTTTAATTTTTATTTTTCGTTTTGGTTGTTCTGTTCGAGGAAAAATCCAATCACGAGGCTCTAGACAACGGGAAATTGCGCCACTTCAATGAAAGAGACTCGACCATTAATTTTCAGGGACGTTTTCTTACCCCTTTCCTTGTTTGAATTGTTTTTCTTTATATTTATGGCAATCAGGGGATTGCCGAGTTTTTAAGAGGGGGGGATGGTTGAGTATGATTGAAAGTTTGTGTGCAATTTTTAAATTTTTACGTGATTGATTGCTATTTTTGCGCTAAATTGTGTTTGTATGGCATGCCTATCGAAGTTAGCTATATATGATTTGATGTTCCTGTCTTTTGAGCGTGTATAAGTGCATAAAACTTTCAAATATTATTTATATATTGTAAATGGTACTTGGACGCAATTGATTTCGCAAAACCTTAAAAGCAGCGTCAATTCAAAATTTTTCATTGAAAAAGCCAGTGAGTAGCCTAAGTGTTTATCATCTTTGCATGTACTTGAATGAGCTTTGATTTGAGATCTCTTTGAAACCGTTGTGTGTAGTTGACTTGGAAAATGAGGTTAAGGCACATAAAAAATCCTATTCCGGCCATATCCATATATTTTTAGCCACTATAAATTCCGAATGAGCCAATTATAGCCAAATAATCCATTTCAGTTAGCCATGAGTGATTTTTGAGTCGACCCCTACAACCCATTAAAAGCGTGGGGTAGGAGTTAGTAATTTTTATTGGTTATTAGTGTTTTGGAGTTTTGTAAGGGATTTATGAATTTTTGTAATTAAGGATCACCATCCTTCAATAAAGAAATAAAAAAAAAAGAAGAAAAAGAAAGACCCCTTAAAACAGAATTAGAGGGGGATAAAAAAAAAGGGAAAAATGAAACAAGAAGGATGGTGAATCGTATTAGTCATTGCCTACGCGTAATGAAGGCTTGTGTTTATTATTTATTTTATTTTATGAGCCTATTGTTTAGAAGGCATGAGTTGTGTAAGAAGCGAGTTATGAGCTTCAATTGTGATTATGTGGTTTGAGCTTCAAGTCGGTTTAGGGTAACAAGTTGAGAAGTAGCCTATGTTTAAAGGCTACATTATGAGTCTTTAGTGAGGTTTTTATCTTTGAACGAGGAGAAGAACTTTTCTTCGTGATTAGAATAGGTTTGGTGAGTTATTGATCACGTTAGATCGTGAGTTAGCCACACCACTTATATATTKCATACCCYTCRAAAGAGCCTTACATTACAACCCGAAAAGACCTTTTCCGATTCTTTGTTGATAACACACTTAATTTGRGATTGAGAAGAGATTYATTTTCGGTTCTTGTTTATTGTGCTTGTATTTGAATGATTTGAGCGTATACACGTCCTATGCAGAAAATACTCGAGTGCTTTGAGCGTACATCCCTTTATATTTCCCTTTTGTGAGGATGCATGAATTCYATTTTGAAGCGACAATGTAATACGGGTGGAGTGTTTGGAGTTGCATTGCATGTACCTATATTTTCAAAATTATTTAAGTAGGATCGCACGACTCATTGCTTGGATGGATTTTCGTTTCTTACTATACTTTGAGTCTATCATTCGTTCGAGGACGAACAAACCAATTAAGCGTGGGGTAGTTGATTAGCACATATATGTCCTTATTTTTAGTTGTATTATAGCTTGTTTTTCTTATTGTTTTTGGTATAAGTTGGGTAGTTTAAGCTCTAATTCGTATATTTGTACTCTCAACTTAATTTATCGCCTTTTGATCTAGATTGATGCAAATAAGTGATTATTTGTGATTTTTCACTTTACTGCTAAGTAAACGGACGAGTTCAGCGCATAATTAGATGAAGTTGATGTTCAAGAAATGGAGAACGAGCTTTCCGGTGAACGAGTAGCAAAAAGATCGAGAAAAATGGGACAGACGCTCTGTCGCGTCGACTGACGCGAGCGTTGATGCTCTGTCGACACGGGCCATGATCTGCGTCAGTCGACGCCTTGCCGATGCAACATTCTGAAGCGTCGATTGAAGAGGCGTCAGTCGACGCTAGGTCGACGCAACATTCTGAAACGTCGATCCTGGACGCGTCGACTGACGCAAGGTCGACGCAACATTCTGAAGCGTCGATCCTAGACACGTCGACCGACGCAAGGTCGACGCCACTTTTTGAAGCTTTTATCCATGATCGCATCCCTCGACGCACCCGCCCAGTCGACTCGCACACCCAGGCAGCAGCGACGCCGAGCACCGGCACGCATCAGTCGATGCACCATCGACGCACCTTCGACGCGGCGGCCCAGAATCGGAATTTTAGGGTTTCTTATGCTCCAAGTTAAGGGAAAGCTATATAAACCCCTCTAAGTCCGTCCCAAAAGGACACACCTCTCTCCCACACTATGAATATTCGATCCTCTTGGCTCGAGAACAACACCATCTCATCCCATATCACAATAATAGGTCAAGATCGAAGATTCGAGGATCGCGAAGCTCCGAGTTCCAACCATCAGTTCGTGATTCGTTCTTCGACAAAGATCAACCCTCCTCTCCGGATTAGCTGGAAAATCTACTGCATTCCTTAGTTTAAATAAGTACTCAAACTCTTTAATCGCTTTCTTAGTTTAATTTATGCAAGTAGTGGATCTTAATAATTGTTCTTGAGTGATTTCATGTTCTAAACCTTAGATATTTTTGATATCGCAATTCGTAATATTAGTTTAATTAATGCTTAGTTATTATTCATGCTTGGTTAGTTATTTTGTTTACATTTCGTTCTCGATAATTGCTTGCCTTTACGCTAGTTAAATCTTGCTTGAGTTCTTAAAATAATTACTCTAGTTTATGAGTTCCAATTGCTGATTTAAAATACCTAGTTTTAATTATTGTTCATGTGTTTTAAATTCTTAGGTAATAAAAAAAATCAACCCCCCCCCCCCCCCCCCTTAGTATAAGTAATTGCATTTGAACAAAATATTTGAGATTTCCGATTGTATGTTCCTCGAGAGATGACTCGAGTCAAGTTGCCAAACTACGCGCGACCCTGTTCTCTTGCGGGCAAGCTATTAATCTTTTGACAAATTTTCATAAGGAGGCAACACAAAAGCTTGAATCAGCCACCTTTTAGAGTTTGATGAATCAGGTATTCAGTAGTTGTTTAAGGAAGTATGCCCTAGTTTTCTTTGATGATATCCTAATCTATAGTGAAGGGTGGGAGGAACATCTCTAACATGTAGGGAGTGTATTGGAGCTGCTTAGGAGAAATCAATTATTTGCTAAGAGGAGCAAATGCCAATTTGGGCAGGCACATATAGAGTACCTTAGACACATAATAAGTTAAGATGAGGTGACTACTTACCCACAGAAAATAGAGTGCATGATTAGTTGGCCAGTACCCAAAACAGTCAAATAGTTAAGGGGATTCCTAGAGCTGGCTGGATACTACAGGAAGTTTGTCAAAGGATATAGCTTACTAAGCAAGCCACTCACTAATCTCCTCAAAAAGGAGAAGTTTGCATGGAGTGATGAAGCCGAGCTAGCTTTTCAGATGCTGAAGAGAGATATGATAACTACCCCTATACGCCTTACCAGACTTCTCTCAACCTTTTATTTTGGAGACTGATGCTAGTGGCTATAGGATTGGAGCTGTTTTGATGTAACAGGGTAGACCTATAGCATACATGAGCATACTACTATGTCCCAAGAATCAAGGGTTATCCATCTATGAGAAAGAGTTCCTAGCAGTGTTGATGGCTATACAGAGATGGAGGTATTACCTAAAGGGGCACAAACTCATTATAAGAACGTATCAGCAGGCCCTCAAACACTTGCTAGACCAGAGGGTGATGAACCCTACACAACACAAATGGATCACTAAGTTGGTGGGATTAGATTATGAAATCCAATACAAGAAAGGAAAAGAAAATAGAGCAGCTGATGCACTGTCCAGAGTCAAGGAACTAGAAGAAATTAGCTATGACCTAACCACAATAATACCTACGTGGGTGCAAAGGGTGGTCCATAGCTATAAAGATGACACCTTTACCAGTAAGATCATTGTAGCTAAAAGCATAGATGCCACTTCCTACCCAGATTTTGAGATAACTAAAAGACTGATTAGGCACAAGGGGAGGCTGTTAGTAGGAGGTGACAATGAGCTCAGGAGAATGATTTTAGATACCATGCATAGCTCAGCATATGGTGGTCATTCAGGAATAGGGGGAACCTACATGAGGACAAAAGGGGTTTTCTACTGGCCAAACTTGAAGGTTGACATTATCAAGATGGTGCAGTGTGTGACATATGCAGCATGAAAAAAACCAACCACGACCCTTACCCAGGGTTGCTACAACCCTTACCTATACCTGAACAGGCTTGGACACATATTAGTATGGATTTTATTGAGGGGTTACCCAAGGTTAATGGAAAAAGTGTGATCTTGGTGGTAATTGACAGATTCACAAAGTATGGACATTTCCTAGCCCTCTCTCTCTGGATTAAGCTTCAGTCATTGATAGAGAGGAAGTTAAGAATGCGACCCCTAATCCCTCGCCAAGGAGGAAAGAGCGATTTCTCGTCCCAGTAGCCAATGATTTGAAAGCCTTCATCCGGGAGTAGCTCACCCTTATATTGCTCAATCAGTGGCTCAATTATTTATGAAAGAGGTGTATAAGCTACATGGTCTTCCCCTAAGCATGGTAACTGACAGGGACAAGGTGTTCACTAGCCAATTTTGGGGGGAGGTTTTTAAACTTATGGGGTTGAAGCTCAACATGTCAACATCTTACCACCCCCAAACTGATGGACAAACAAAGCGTTTAAATCAATGTCTGGAGAGTTATCTGAGGTGCATGGTGCACAACAACCCTAGGACCTAGCTCAAATGGATAAATTTAACTGAACACTGGTATAATACCAACTACCACACTGGCCTTAAATGTACTCCCTTTCAAGCCTTATACGGGTACCCACCCCCTTTACTATCTACCCAACCCTATGTGAAAACTGTGGATACTGAAGCAAAGGAATTTGTACGAGACAGGAAAGACATGATCAAACAGCTAAAAGAGCATATTTTTCAAGCACAAAATTTAATGAAAACCTATGCTGACAAATCTAGGGTTGAGAGGTCATTTGAGGTAGGAAATGAAGTTTACCTGAAGCTCCAGCCGTACCGCCAAAATTCGCTGCAATTGAGGAAGAATTTAAAGCTGGCCTCACGCTATTTTGGACCTTACCGCATTTTGGAGAAGATTGGGGAGGTTGCCTATAGGTTGGATCTGCCCAGATTCACGAATCCACCCTGTTTTCACGTCTCCTTGCTCAAGAAGAAACTGCATCGAGAAGAGGTACCTTTAAAAGAATTGTCAGTTGTTACAACGAAGGGGGTTTTCAAGCTAGAACCTCACCGAATTTTGAGAAATCGATGAATTAAAAGGGGGAAAACCGAAGTAGAACAAGTGTTGTTTGTGTGGAGTGAATTTCCTCAAATAAAACCTACCTGGGAGGATGCGAGATTCATCAAGAGATAATTTCCTGGCATAGATCCTTGTGGACCAGGAACCTGAATCTGGCTATTATAGATGGACCAAATAAAGAAGAAGCTAATTATTAACTTCAGAAGCAAACTACTAATAAAAACTGATGGAAGTAATATGTAGGTTTCCATTATGATAATAATAGGTGAACTTGACCTCTATTTTATCAAATGTGTCAGGTTCCTATTTCTCACGAAAGAACAAATTCGCAATGCATGCTTAAAATAATAAATAGCGAAAACCATACATCAAGGAAATTGATCTCTTATTCTGGATAAATGGTGTATATCAAGGACGTGGTCATCAACACATATTAAAAAGCGTGCCATTATAGCAATTAATTTATGATAATTGATAGCTTCATAAAAAACTTACCAATGTATGGATTAGGGTGCCTCCACTTATTGTAGCTAGATTCACCAGCAACTTTCATTTTATCTATAATTTCAATATCTTTATGGAAGGTCGTCATATGAAACAAAATATTCAATAACGATTAATCTAACATAATAGATCATTTCTAAGTTCTCAAAACATGATAGAAATATATGTCATGATCATCAGTCAAATTAGAATAATAATAATAAATAAATAATTATGTTCTCAAATTAATCCATATCAGCCTTTTGAACAGGCCACACGCACACACAAATAAAAAAAAAAATTTACTCATTAAACAACCTATACGAGTACCAATCCTGGAATTCAGCCCATTGTGAGTGTACCAAAGCTAGGCTATAAATATTTGATTGATATATTAAAATGCATATTAAAGATTATTGAGTCAATCAAAAAACCTGAATCGACTTTCTATCTACATAATGCACTATATCCATTTTCATCAATTAATGAGATTAACATCATAACATTGGACAGACAAAACAATTACTAATTCAGAACATAAATAACATGAAAAAGAACCAAGAAAAAAAAGGAGGGAAAAGGAGAACAAGCCACGTTTCTATTGTACTCAAACCTCTCTCTTAAAGCATCAGCCTGAAAACACACAGAGACAGGTGTTAGAACAAATCTAATAGAAATTTGAGCTCGTATATAGATTTCATTACTTTTCGCATAAAATAATCTTCGAATGAAATACTGTGATCGAATCAATGTGTGATGAATATAGGTATATATATAGAGGGGGGGGGGGGGG
>BMAC01000087.1:315944-353594 GCA_014905375.1 Phtheirospermum japonicum | reverse complement strand
GAGGGGGGTGATGTTGTGTACTGGATTGATAAGGTGCAAACGAGCAGTGTTTCTGGAGGTCAACGCACAAGGAGCGGGTCGAGTTGTGTCATTTGGGCAGGGCGGTATGAGTAATGAGCTGGAACATGAATAATGGGCTTAGCAAATAAAAGGGAATGTCAACAAGGCCCAAAACACATGCCTAGATTCCATTTTGTCATTTAGCAAGGATTAATATGATGGTTGTAACAAATTGTGGTCCCAATACCCTATTTAAACGGGATACCACATAATGAAAGGGCAGAATGAAATATCACAATTATCTTTCCCTAACAAATTCTTCCATATTTCTCTCTCTTTCATCCCTCTATCCTTTTCTTCCTCTCCAAGCTGAATTACATCATCCACATACTAAAATTATTATCTGGAAATACATAATCTGTTTATAAATCATTCAGAAATTTATCAAACCACAAACAACCTCATTACAAAAAACCCGCATGTCTTCGATGTCTTTTGTTGGTCCAAAACTGGAAAAAAAATGATGAATTACAATAAAGTACTATACACTCAAATATTAATGGGATTTTGATTAAACATCTTCCTAAATAGTATTAAAAAGAGCTTAACTTACCTTGTGGAGGAAATACATCGTTATAAAAGAGGTGGCGATGGACCGCCCAATTGAAGGTGTCCTTGAGAGCTCGCCTATACAAGATCGGAGGGAGATGGGATTGAGAGGTGGATTTGGATCGGAGAAGGAGGAGAGGAAGGGATATTATCTATAAACAGACGGGATTTTTGAATTGGGGAGAAGAGGAAATATCTGCAAACAGACGGGAGGGTTCTTGTGTTGAACGGGATTCTTTAATCGGAGGAGGAGAGGAGGTATCTTCAAAACAGACAGGGGAGGGTTCTCGTGGTGAAGGTAAAGTAAAAAAAATTTTATTTCATTCCTGAACATCTTTAAAAAAGGTGTTCTAAATAATATGATATACTAGAACTCCTTTTCAAAATACATTCTAAATAATTGCATATTACAAAACGCCTTTCTTAAGTTGTTCTTGACATTGAATTTACCAAAACGTCTTTTTTAAAGACGTTCTAGATATCGAATATACTAGAACGTCTTTTTTTAAGATGTTCTAGATATGAACTTACACGGGTTATTTAGAACATATATTTTAAAAGTTGTTCTAGTATGTGACTCTTTTATTAGAAAAATGCCACTGGACGACATTCTAGAACGTAGCCTCCTGAGACATTCTAGAATGTGTGTTCCAGAATGGTTTTTTTGTACTAGTGGCACTATTGACTGCCACCATCGATCGACATCTAGTCAATGTTAGAGACATTGTCAATTGATGGCCAATCGATAGTTGAATTACAAAAGGCCATTTTTTCAAAATTACCATTTTGCCCCCATTATTCACTCTTATATGTATTCTTATACTTCCCAGTTGATGGAAAAACTTTTGGGCTACATTTTTAGACTTGGAACATTTTTCACCAAACCTTATCCCCTTTCCCTCTCATATTCTTCAAGCATAAATCTCTAAACCCTCTCTCGTGTTCTTGCTTTGTATGACTTTAGTTTGTAAACTAGTAGACAATTTGTGTGGGGAAGCTTATCACAATGTGGTTGTTTTTTACCTCCTTGGATTTTTAGATTTGAAGATTATTGCTTACTAGGATAACTTCTTGATTCATGTTTCTATTGCTCTCCTGTTATAGAATGTATGAATGTTGAAACTATTGACTCTCTTGTAATTGTATCTTTTTATGTGTTGTTAGAGAGATTTCCCATTTTCCTCCATTGATGAGTTATTGTCCTTGTTTTCAAGCGTATTCCCTTATTTGGTTTAGTTAAGAAAGTAGGTAGTGAAAGGCAAATGGGTTTTACTAAGTCAATTTCATGCATTTGGTTGTTAATTTAGTCTAGATTCTTATAAGGAAATGTTCAAGCTTTGATATAGTTTCTTTAAATTTTTAATTTAGCAGCTCTTTCCAAAAGGCGTAAATGCAAATAAAAAACATCCCCTGGATAAGCTTCGCGGCCGGGCGGTCTTCGTAATCGTTGTATTTTGAATGGTATTTTTCATCCATGCTCTATTTTACTTAATTTATACTTGAATTATGATTTCATAAATTTACTAGCTTTGTGTTTTCAATTTCCAATTACCAAGTTTAGTATTATTTAAAATTTTCATCATCATATCTTTTCTAATATTTTTAAGTATTTTCTAAGCTCTAATTGTAGTTTGACATTCTTTAACATGATAAACCAAAAACCAACTAAAATTGATCATCTGTTTTAGTGTAGTTACGTGAAAAATGAACATCTTATTTCCAGTTGCCATTTTTTGTGAGATACGACTTGAGTCACCTCACCACTTTATGATCAACCCCATTCTATTGTAGGTGATCATCAAATCATTTGTAAAAATAGTGCATTTGAGATCACTTCAAAATTTGGTGCCGTGGCAGGGGAATGACAAAGGCTTTAAGATGTTTATTCGTGTTTAATGGTTAATTAAGTTCAATTCTCTTTCAACTAGTTACGTTTAATTTATTTATTGAGTGTATGCAAGGGATACGAGCACTTGGTGGAGAGCTTTCTCCTTTCATCGACAACATTAATCGAGTTAATTCTACGAGAGCCGCACCCGGAGGAATTGTAGATGAAATTCCTCAAGTAAAACCACTAGACGAGCCACTGATGGCTCATCCCCAAGTTTATCCAAACTTTCTTGATGATCAAACTAAGTAAGCCTAGCACGACGCTCCACCACCACTCATGGACCAAAGCTATCCCGACACGTAAATGCTATATGCCTACCCCAACAATCCCAACATGGACACTCCTTCCAATGCTCAAGTATTTACGACAATCACAACCAAGGTCCTCATGATGCCCCACTTTGAGCTCCACGAGCACCTTTCCTGCATTAACATCAAATCCTTTCAAGCCACAACAACCTTACTTCCCACAAGCTCGTCAAGAATCTCGGGGGCCCTACATATATCAAAACATGAATTACCACCTTCAAGAACCCTGGGCAGCTTATATGCGAGAGTTGACTCGGACTGTGATCATCCGGTCCACATTATTAATTTGTTTGGGCCCCACGGACCAAGATTACAAGCTCAAGGCGATTCACTTCAACCAATTACCTTTGTTTCATTGGCTACCAAATGAAGACCCTCTCTACTACAATTGAGGATTCTAGTCCGTCATTCAAAGTTCCACCTTCAAGGACTTAATGAAGATCAACTCAAGATGTGATGCTTTCCCAACACCTTGAAAGATCGAGCCAAGACATCGCTTATGTCTTTGATGCTCGAATCTCTTTCTAATTGGTACATGGTCTACGAAATAACGGGTCCAATTCGGGTGAAGATTCCCTCATTTAGTTAAATGGAGGGATAACCTTTTCACGAGTCTTGGGAACATTTCAAGGGACTTCATACTCAATACCCAGATCATCACTATCCGCTCGAGCTAATCAACCAAATTTTCTATGATGGACTTGCTCTCACTTTTCAATACATGGTTGATAATGCCTACGGTGAAGATGTCGGGTCCCGAACGGCACAAGAAGTTTATGATATCTTTGAGTCCATAAGCTATAATTCTCAACAAAAGAGTGCTCGTTCATAAAAGGTAGCCATTCACGAAGTGACAACTTCTCATACCTCTCACGATGACATGAAGAGAATTATCGAGTTACCGAGGCAAGCAACCTTCTTGCAAACCCAAAATATACTTCTCTCTCAAAGTGTACCTCAACCACCACTGCCTATTGAGATGTGTGGGATTTTCTGAGTGTGCGAGCATGGGGAAAACCTTTTCTAAGACACGTTCAAGCAATCTGAGGAGTTCGAGGAGCAACTTCAAGCCATTCAAGGATATCAATTGAATCATGCCGGACCGAGCTACCAATCGAACCAAGCTGGTCAAGGGTATTAAAACCATTTCCTCGAAACAACGTCCCACATTCACAATTGTATAATTCAGGGTGGAGGAATCACCTGAACTTCTCATGGTCAAAAAACTCTAATGGCGACAAATACTCATCCAACCCTTAATGACAATGTAACTTTGCTCCTCAATAATCCTACCCACAACAACAAGGGGCGGTGGGGTGGGTGGGTAAGGTTCTTTCCAAAACTTGCCAACTTTACAATCAGCACAATAAGCTCAAGCTCCTTTTCAAGTGGCCCCACGAGCTCAAGCTTCCACTTCACCATCTCTCGATTAAACGTTGCAAATGCTCACACAATTCATGCAACATTCTGATAAGCGGATAGATAGGCTTGAGACTATGATTATCTAAATTTCTACTCAAGTAGAGAAGAATGAGTCAGGAAATTTGTTGAGTCAACCTTCTCAAGACCAAGCTATCACCGTTCTTTGGAGTGGCAGAGTCGTGTATAAGGACTTTCACTGACCAAGGAGGATCCTACACGACCTCCCACACGATACGAGAGTGTAGCTCCAAAAATCACACCACCGATAGCAAATGTTATAAGTTGACTCATGCAGTGCTCTTCACAAGGCACCCAACCCATATTGGATGCCTATTCCATTCCTGAGCCACCTTCATCCTAAAAACCAAGATAAGTAATTTTTTTACCTTTAAAATATTCTCTCTATAGTGAACATTAATTTGACTTTACCCGATATTATAAGAAATGTTCCCGCATATGTAATTTTTTTTTTTTGAAGATCTTGCTTAAAAAAAGATGATATAGTGATAATGAAGAGATATGTTTTTCGAATGCGTCAAGCGTGATCTTTCAAAACCCCTTCCCTCTAAGGAGAGCGACCCTAGGCTTAAAATCACCTTGGGAAATGGAAAAGAAACTCAAGGTATGCTCGACCTTGGGGCGGGGATCAATATAATGTCATTTCTATCTATAAGCTATTTGATTTAGGTGACCTCATGCCCACAAATATACAACACAAATTGGCAGATTGTTCCATTCAATATCCAAAGGAGATCTTAGAGGATGTTCATGTACAAGTTATTGGCCTCATTTTTCTCGTCGACTTTGTTGTCTTGGATGTGGGTGACGTGCAAGATGATTGCCTGGAAAACAACATCTTTTTAGGCAGCCTGTTCATGTCCACCGCCAACATGTTGATCGATGTTAAGAACAAAAAAAATGACCTTGCCCGTTTTGGACAAAACTATCACCTTTCTAATCCATGATTTCCAAGTAACTCCATTTTTGACCATGAATGATGCATTCTCCTTCATCGAACCCATCGCTCCATTAGTGCAAGAAAAGATCGAAGAAGAATTAACCACCTATGAGTTTTTTACTACAGACAATGCTTCTTTACTCGTCAAGGATGATGAATGGCTAGAACCTAATTTGGAGGGGGTGATTGACTTTGTGATCTAGTGGGCGAGAAACCCAAGAATAGACCCAAAATGGAGCTTAAACCCCTACCGAGTCATGTCAAGAACGTATTCCTCGAAGAAGGTGAAAAGAAGATCGTAATCATATTTGCAAAGTTAGTAGTCGATGAGGAAAAATCATTTATTGAAGTGCTTAGAAAATTCCAAAGAGATATTGGTTGGAATTTAGGGGACATTAAGGGAATTAGCCATGCCACGTGCATGCATCTTATTATCTGGGATGAAGGAGCGAAGACTATTAGAGAGGGCCAAAGACGCTTGAACCCTAATTTGACAGAAGTTAGAAAGAAGGATATCTTCAAGTTGATTGATGAGGGAATTATCTTTCTCGTGCCCGATAGTGAGTGGGTGATCCTCATTCATGTGGTTCTAAAGAAGGGCATTATTACGATTTTTAAAAATGATAAGGGTCAGATTGTGCCCACTCGATTAAAAATCTGTTGGTGCATGTGCATCAATTATAGGAAACTCAATGCCGCCACAAGGAAGAACCACTTCCCACTCCATTTCATCGACTAATTGCTCGACAAGTTAGCCAACCACCAATACTATCAAGTAGGCATCACTCCAGATGATAAATAGAAGATGACCTTCACATGCCCATTTAGGACGTTCACTTTCCGGAGGATGCCTTTAGGCCTTTACAATACGTCAACAACTTTCCAATGTTACATGCTTTTCATCTTCACAGACATGATCGATTACTTCCTCGAGGTCTTCATGGACAATTTCTTGGTATTTGGCTCATCTTGCACTTATTGTTTAAATAATCTAGCTAAGGTTCTTTAACATTCATTGCTAGTAATTTGACATTGAGTTGGGAAAAGATTCATTTCATGGTTCAAAGTGGTATAGTATTGGGTCATATTGTGAATTACAGGGGGATTGAGGTGGACAAGTCAAAAATTGATGTTATTGAAAAACTCCCACCCCCCATGAATGTGAAAGGAATTAGAAGCTTTTTAGGGCATGCGAGTTTCAATAGGAGTTTTATTAAAGATTTTTCAAAAAGTTAGTCACCCACTGAGTCATTTACTTGGCAATTATGTACCTTTTGATTTTGATGAGTCTTGCTTGATGGCTTTTAATTCATTGAGAAATAGTTAGATTATGGATCTTGTGGTTGTTGCCCCGAATTGGTCCCTACCTTTTGAGACAACATGTGATGCATCGAACGACGCGGTAGGAGAGGTATTGGAGAAACATGTAGATAACCTTATTAGAGTGGTCTATTATGCTAGTCTTATGTTAAATCATGCCTTAAAAATTTACACCACCACCAAAAAGGAGCTTTTAACCATAGTGTTTTTGCATCAAAATTTGTGTGCTTATATTGTTGGTCAAGAGTGGTTGTACATAGTGATAATGCGGATTTATGCTATCTTTTTAATAAACCTCAAGCCAAACCACGTTTTATTAGATGGATTTAATGCTTCAAGAGTCTGGAGTAGAAATTCAAGATAACAAAGGGTTTGAAAATGTAGTTGCCGATCACCTTTCTCGGCTTGTTATTAGTGACAGGGGTCATGTTTCTATTGGTGAAAGTTTTCCTCACGAGAAGTTATTTAGTGTTTCTTCCACTCCTTGGTATGCAGATATTTTGAATTATATTGCCTCTGATGTTTCATGCCCTAATCTATCCTTCCAAGAATGGAAGATATCTCTCATCAACTTTTGGGAATACTATTAGGATGACCCTCACTTATTCAAAATTGGAAAGGACTAAATGATGAGGTGCATTCCGGAAGAGGAGTAGTGAGACATACTATCTTGTTGCCATGATTATCAATGTGATGGGCATTTCAGAGGCCAAAAGACCGCGTTCAAGATTCTCCAATCAAGTTTTTATTGGTTGATGCTTATTAGAGATGTTCATGAGCATTGTAAGTCTTGTGATCATTCCCAACGCACCGGAAGTATTAGAAAGAGAAATGAGATGCCCTTGACTAGTAACGTTGTTGTGGAAATTTTTGACGTTTGGGGAATCGACTTT
The DNA here is from genome assembly GCA_014905375.1 of Phtheirospermum japonicum. Classification (NCBI taxonomy): domain Eukaryota; kingdom Viridiplantae; phylum Streptophyta; class Magnoliopsida; order Lamiales; family Orobanchaceae; genus Phtheirospermum; species Phtheirospermum japonicum. The sequence goes on along the minus strand of BMAC01000087.1, from coordinate 346,193 downwards.
ATAAGACCCTTACCTAAGTCATTTGACCATGAGTACATTCTAGTCGGGGTGGATTATGTGTCTAAGTAGGTTGAAGTTATCCCCACAAAGAAGTGCGATGTCGAGGTTGTGCTCAAGTTCATACACAAGAATATCTTTAATTGAACTAGTGTCCCCATGTGATTATAAGAGATGGTGGAAAGCATTTTTGCAACAAGATTTTGAACGATTTATGGGACGATATGGAGTAAAGCATAAAGTGGTTACGCCTTACCATCCTCAAACATCGAGCGAAGTAGAGATGAGCAATGTGCAAATAAATGGGATCTTTGAGAAGATCGTGCAACCAAATCGAGAAGATTGGTCGAAGAAGTTGATAAATGCGATTTAGGCTTATACAATGGATCATAAAGAAGTTCTCGAGATGAGTCCTTACAGGCTAATTTATGGAAAGCGTGTCACCTCCCAGTTGAGATGGAGCATCGTAGTTATTGGGCTATTAGAGCCGTCAATTACGATTTGAAACAAGCCGGAGATGAAATGGACTCCAAATATAAGAACTTAATGAGATTATAAATGAAATGTATAATTATTCTTGGATTTACAAGGAAAAATTTAAGCTCCTTCACGATAAGAAGCTCATTCTAATGGATTTGAAAGTCGGCATGCGAATCCACCTTTACAACTTTCGGATCAAGTGGTTTCCTGAAAAAGCTTAAATTAAAGTGGAGTGGCCCATATGTAGTCGAAGATGTGACACCTTTGGGGATGGTTAAGTTGTATGATACAAAGTCACAAGATCTTTTTCTGTGTACGGACACCGCATCAAGCCCTTTTTCTATGGGTCATTGCAATCTCAAGATAACAAAATCGTCCTCCTTGATGATGCTCCTATTGACAAATCTTAACCGACATGAGTTCATCAGGTTAAAGAAGTTAAATAAGTACTTATCAGAAGGCAACATAATATTCTTGTATCCTTATTTCAAAATATTCTGAATCTTGTACATTCGTCTTCTAACTCTTCGTTTCTATTTGATTTTTCATTTGTTTGTCTTTTTTTTGTGTTGTAGGGAATATTTTGTCATGAGTGGAAGGTTATTTATGCGTACATGGGGCCATCTTTGATGACTAGGACATGTAACTCGAGAAACAGTACATTCCGTTGATCGCTTCCTGATTAATGGGAATCCCCATTGATGGTGATGCCTAACGACACCCAATTGATATGCTTTTGCATGCATGTTGATGGTATATCTATCTTTCATCGATAAACTCAGAGCCTTTGCCGATCGTCTATCGATCAACGCTCAATCAAAATGAATAACCTGTTCTCTCCATCGATTGCTCGTCAATTAACGGTAAAACCTTGGATCGACCCAACCCGACCCACACCAACTCAGCAAGTGGTCTAAAATTTGAACCCTCGACCTGAACCAACCCATGGCTTTTGGGAGCTCCTTATAAAAAAAACTCTATCTTCACATACACAAACACAAGCATCCCTTCATTATTCTCTTACTCTCTTACATCCAACACTTCCGACCACCTTCCACACATTCCGTCCGACGTCCCCCCACATCTAGAGACTCCCAACCTCAATCCAACTTCTGTCAATGTAGTTTTCTCCAACTTTCCATATTTAAATGGCTATAGCCCATTTTATTTTCTAGAATTTTCCTCATTTTTGTTTGAAAATCGAGGTATTTTGCTTGAGCCCAATTCGTTATATCGTTTTGGTGTCGAGATTGAATTTTTTGATTGGGTTGTGTTTCTCTTGTTCATTTCTTATCAAAACCATCCATTTTGAATCTTCGCATACCAAGTGCTCAACAAAGTTCCCCTAAGAGCATTTCTTTCTAGATTTGATTCTAGCACATACGTACATATTTCTGTCGATTCCTAGAACCCTTTTTGCACGAACCATAAAAACCTTAAGTTCTAATTCCTTGATTCCCTTTTCCTTTAACTTTGTTTTATCATATCTCGAGAAGGAAAGAGAAAGGACATCTCCACCAAATATGAGGCCCCGCCATTTCCCATTTTTTTAAAGAAGAGTGAAAGATTTATTCTTTGAATAGGACTTGGGGACTCGTAGCACCTCAAACTATTAAATTGGTGTAAGTGGAGGAACGAGCCCAAGAAGGCTCAACACATTTCATAGCAACTTTTGGGTACATCTAAAAACTCAGGTGTACCACATTAGCCCAGATGGAGCTTTCCGGGTATCATAAACTCGTGATTGAGTTTTTCACCACCTTCATCCTATTTTGCCAACAAAATGTTCACTTGCCGACTCGGGGGCAATGAAACTCACGGGGACGAAAGCGCATTTGCCAATCTGTTTGGTTTCGATAGCAACGACATTCTTTCAGATCCCAAAGACAGATCATATGACGAGGTAGCCTTTTGGTATGAAACAAGGGAAGGAAATGTAGGCTCTTTTGACTAGTTTCTGGCTACGAAGATTGAAGATGGCATAATTTAAATTTCTTATACATTTCCAAGCCCACGTCGTGCTTTGCAAGCAAGAGGCTACCAGTGTTACAAAATCCAATATTTACACCTTGTGGTGCTTTATCAATGATCGATGACCATGCTTTTTTCCTCTCGTTATGATCGAGATCTAAAAAATCTTGAGAACAAACCCAACAACAAGACGCCTCTCCTTTCATTCACCCCATATATAACTGGCCTCGCTCGTCACTTCAGACTCAATCTAGCCAAGATAGATCTCATGGCAATTGGGATCAACTACCTCCCGATGGACAAACAATCTGCAGGCAGGCTGCCCGAGCCCAAGCCCCCACATATGGTGGATCATCAGATTTTCATGCCGATCACATGTAGGCGTAGATGGATTGAACACTAGTTCAAGACCTCTCCAAGGTTGGGACCAATTTTACAAGGAGAATCATAACTTTTAAACGACGATGTTTGACAAGCTTCAACTCATCGACGAGAAAATAGATAACAATCATCAAAGTACCCGACGAAGCTTTCGGAATCTTAAAGCTCGCATTTTCTGACTAAAGGGTCATTTGGGCCACTCTTCTTCTTCTCGTGCGGCCGACCCTATCCAAAGATGGATGTTAATGATGACATTACCGCCTAGTATATCCTTTTGTTTACTTTCATTCATAAAAAAAAAGTTTTCAAAATCCAGGAAAATATTTTTCTTTTGTAATTTTGTTATTTTTCTTTTAGGACTTGAGTATTTTAGTCTTTTATATAAAAATTTGAAAAATTCCAAATAAAAATCACAAAAATAATTTTCTTTTATACATTTTTATGTCTTTATTTTATTTTCGAGTCTTATTTTGTCGTCCGTGTCATTTTTCCTCACTTATCCATTTTTATAGGTTCTTTTCACCTCGACCACTTGTTGTTCGTAATTTCACGCTCGGTGCGTATCTCTTTCTCTTCCCTTTAACCTTTTTGTCTTGTTTTGTGCGAAATGTGGACATTGCTTAGGTTTAAGTGTGTGTGTGTGTGTCATGTTTAAGATTCTCTTATGCTTGCTTGTATGTGATAATGATTAAGCCGTGATGTGTTGACGTTGCTTAGAACTTTAGTGAAGTGACGCAATTTTGTTATTTTGGATAGGTTGTTTAGACTTTTATTCAACACAATTATAATTGTGGGGCATGAAGTGTAAGATTACGTAAGTGCATTAACCTCGTGCTATCTGTGCAATTCTTTTCAAATATAGAATACTTTTTACTAGCTTTATTCTTGGTTTACCTCTATTGGATTATTTGTAATTTGTCTTTTTATTTTTGGAGATGTGAAACTCCACTCCTCACACGAAATCGAGAAAATTATAAGTTGCATTTAGAAATGAGTTTCAGAAAAAGACATCCATATTTGAATATGTTTTAATTATGTGTTCATTAAGTACCTTGTCAATTGGGTACTAAATAAAAAATAAGAAATCAAATAATAGAAAATTTTGTAAAGAGGTGCATAGATGACGGGGCTAGTAGATGTTGGTTTAGTGGTTTTGAGCATGGATAGACCTTTGGCCGATGCATGGACGAGAGACTTGCATGAAGGGAAACTTATCGTATTAGTCGCCCGTATTAGGATCCAAATCTCTTATCTCAAAATTTCGTTGGCGTCCTTTACCTTTGGTTTTGAGCGACTATATGCATTATTTCTCTATTCATTTGTGTGCATTAGTCTTAGGTTCATCGGGGGGAATATATTTTTCTTATCTATATCTAGGATCAGTTTTGCTTCAGGAAAGCAAAAGGCTAAGTGTGTGAGAGTTGATTTGTACATATTTGTATATGATTTTTTGTATGTTTCGAGTACTGTTTTGCGTTCTTTACTTGTGTTTCCATGGTATAGTGAGTTATTTTGATCTATTTTTCATTTCTTAGCTTTTGAGTCTTTTTATTTTGCTATCATTTTTTGTATTTTCTTCCTCATTTCCATAGATTTTTATCTTATTTTATTTTGGTTGGTCAAAGGATAGTCAAAGCGGGTCCACGCGCATACCCAAAGATCACGACCGACTCACTTTGACAAGACATAACCAGGGCAAAGCTTAGAGCACAATCAAAGTATGAATAAATCAATGACGAGTGCCGACAGACCCCTGGGCGCGAGAATCGAGAAGAAAAAACATCAAGCCAAGCCATCCCTGAAGCTATTGATTGATGCGCCAATCGATGCGCACTTCCTACCCGCGTCGACAACATGAGTCGATCGATCTGCCGAGGAATTCTTGCAACCATCGATCAACACGCAGTCAACTAGCCATTGACACATGGCCATTTTTGCACCGTCAACTGCCACCATCAATCGAGGGTAGAGACACCGTTGATCCGTGGCCAATCAATGGTCGATCGACAGAAGGCCATTTTTTTTAAATTACCATTTTGCCCCCATTATTCACTCCTATATGTATTCTTAAATTTCTCAGCTGATGTAAAATTGTTTGGGCTATATTTTTTGTGTGTTCTTGCTTTTTATGGCTTTAGCTTGTAAACTAGTAGACAATTTGTGTGGGGAAGCTTATCACGTTGTGGTTGTTTTGTAAATCCTTGACTTTTGAAATTTGAAGATTGTTGCTTACTAGGGCAACTTCTTGATTCATGCCTCTATTGCTCTTGTGTTATAGAATGTATGAATGTTGAAACTATTGACTCTCTTGTGTAGTTGTAGCTTTTCATATGTTGTTAGTGAAATTTCCCTTTTTCTTCAGTTGATGAGTTCTGGTTCTTGTTTTCAATCTTATTTCCTTATTTGGCTTAGTTAATAAAGTAGGTAGTGAAAGGCAAATGGATTTTTCTAAGTTAGTCAATTTCATGCATTTGGTTTTTAATTTAGTCTAGATTTTTATTAGAAAATTTTCAAGCTTTTCTATAGCTTCATTGACTTTTTCGTTATGTTCTGAATGTTATTTTCCCTCCGTGCTTTATTTTATTTATTTTACTTGAATTATGATTTCATAAAAAATACTAATTTTGTGTCAATTATTAATTTCCAGGATTAGCATTATTTAGAATTTCCGTCATTTTATCTTTTCTTATATTTCAAATCATTATATAAGCTTTAATTGTAGTTTGACATTCATTAGCATGATAAACCAAAAACCATCTAAAATTGATCATGTGTTTAGTGTAGTTTTGTCAAAAATGAACATCTTATTTTTGATGTAATTCCTTGTGATATACGACTTGAGTCACATCTTCGCACTACGATCGATCCAGTTCTCTTACGGGCGATCGTCAAATCTTTATACACATAGTGCGTTTGAGACACTTCAAAACTCTTTTTGTCCAAAATGTCTTGAAGTAGCATCAACGTCTCAACTTCTTGAGAAAATAATTCCTCCATATAGCCTTCGACCATAATAGACCCTGGAATAACACCCCAAGAGGCAAGCAACTCTTTTTTAATGGAAAATGCCACCAAAAGTGGTCTCATTCCACCTCTTAAAACAAACCATTAGACACTTCAATTTCCCAATAAATGACGCCACGGGTCAGAAATGGGAAAACTCTCATCCCAAGACAAACTCACTGTATTGAGAAAGGAAAAACCCCAGATCAACATAGATTAAAATTGGAAAGGACGTGAGCCTGAAACAAAACCCGAGCGATAAGAGATCGATATGTGATTATGATCCAAAGCAACCCGAGGCAAAACATGCCCGATCACCAAATTCCGTAAATTAAAAGACCCCTCCGTAGCAAGCCCATGATCCAGTTGGGATTGGACATGCTTCCCATTCTCATCCTACCCTTGCAAGTGTAAGGGTGCCCCATCATGAGAAAACTCACAAACTTACCGTCTTCAAAGAGCCCCATCAACTCCTGATACGAAGTCAGACTGGGTTGCATAACGCTACATTGCTTGTGCGGCCACAAAACCACATTAAAATCCCCAAACATAAACACCTCATGTAAGTCAAACGGTAACAGATCAGCCCACAACAAAAACCTACCCCCATAGGAATTATGACCATGAACAAAACCCAAATGAAAATATACATACGAGTTGATTCGCTTTAAAGACAACAATTAAAACTAAAACGAAAGAAGAAGAAGCAAACCAAATATTTAGACACATACCTGCATGAGTATTAACACTGACCTCCGATAGCCTAACGACACGTAATTAAGTGCTAAGAATAGCCAGAATATCAACCTTTGGCTCCACCGCGCAAAAAAGTCCAATTTTACTAAGTCGTAGTAGAGTTTAGTGTAGACTTAGAAAGATTTGTAACAATTCCCCAAATATTCCAATCTAAATATTCATAAAGACACATCTCATAACCCCGCTTTATAGGGTGAAATATCATCAAGATATTCCAGTTCAACCGAATCAGCCCAACTTTCCTTATCTACCATATCTATAGACATCGATTGATGTGTTTTGGTCGGGACACAAAGGCCTTGTTTGGCACTTAGCGGATAGTTGTTAGCTGATAGCTGATAGCTTATTGTATTAGCTATTTGTATAGAAGTGTTTGGTGAATAGCTGATAGCGGATAGTTATTTAAATGTATAAAATGACCAATAAGGACACAAACTTAATTTATTGTTGAGTTTTTTTATAATAATATAAATTTATATGATGAATTAATTGAATAATTAAAAAAATATATACAAGAATCTGGAATTATTGGTGTCTGATATTTAACCACATATACAAGTATTTGTAATTTGAGATTTGGGAGTGAATGAATACAATTTAGAGGGAAGAAGAAAAGAAATCCGCGCGTAAGATAGATGAAGAGAAGAGTTTTATTATTTTTTGTGATAAATTGGAGATGAGAGGCGTGAGATATTTATGTGGTATGTTAATTTAAAGTATTAATTCTAGAGGATAAACTTGTTATTTAACCATATTTTTCAATCCTCTCTACCTAAAACGCTGCTACAAGAAGTTTTTCTAAAAGAGCTTTTTGGACCCCAAAAGCTAATTAAATCCTCTATTTACCTAACATATCGATTAGAGGATTTGACTGGTCAATCCTCTCAAATGAGTCAAATCCTCTAATTTTGCCCCAAACCGCTCATCACCAAAGAAAGCCAATGGCAAGTCGATCCTTCACTTGCTTTCGAAGAGCATAAAGCCAGTGGTAGAAAATAAGCCCGGTTCAAAGAAGACCACTGAACCTCGTTAATACGATCAAGAGAATTTGTATCCCTCATATCTAAACAATCAAGAACACTAAACGAGTTTGAATAAGCTAAGACATGTTTTTTCAGCACACATTCGGGCATAAACTTTTCTAACCGTCGTAAGAGAAGAATTGTCGCTCATGGAATTGTAAAGAGAATCATGCACCCGAAACAAACAATTTTTGATGTTTAAGATAATATATTTGTTAACAAAATAGAGGTAGGGTCAAAATGTTAATTGTAATAATTGAAGGTTCAATCTAATAAATAGTTAAAATTAATTTTAAATTTCTAATTGATTAAATAATAACAATATATTAATAATTATTTTATTATTTTAATGGAAATCAATTTGGTAAAATTATAAAATTACAATTGAGTAAGATAAAAGTATATACTCTGCAGCATGTCGATTGATCCCTATTCCTAGAATCGTGCTGACTACAACTATATTTCATACATACATTTTGACTCAAATTCTGCCATATACATCCTCCACGTGCGTGCCCCACTTGAAAACTCCTCTCGTCGATGCACAAATCTTGAAGAGCCTAAAAAGATAAATTAAATATTAATTAATTAATTAAATATATATAAAGCACAAAATCTTAAGCGTAAAAAAAACAAAGTACAAAATCTGAATAAATTCTTTCTTCTTCCCGTAGTTCACCGAAATCCAGATTGAAAGCGACCCCGTCGCCCTCTCTCTCTTGAGGTTGTGTACTTCCTCCCGGATATACAAAAATTCATAGGAAAAAAAACACCGCACTTTCGTGCACACGCACATTTCTTATATCAAAGTATAAAGGGCTTCAGAGATAGTCTCACACTGCCCTCAAAGACTGCCCTTTTCTTCTTTACACCTCTTAAAAATAGGAAATTTATAGTTCTTGTGCATGTCCCCATTAATATCAGGTAATTTCGCCCAAATTTATATTCTATCAATCTCTGGATAGAATATTTTGTCTTTATTGCTGGTTTGTGTTAATTTTTGTTTTTCCTTTTCAGCTGATTTTGAACAAAAATAGAAAACAGATTGAAATTGAATACAGATTCTACCTCGCTAGGGTTTTATTTTAGTTAATAAAATAAATCTAATCTATGTACTCGGGCTAGCAAGAATTAATTATGGCCTTTGATCAGAACTCCGTACCCAAAGATTTGCGTCCTCTAAATATAGTTAGAAATGTGCCTGAGGACCCACGAATCGCCCCCGTGACCTTGTCGGGTAGACCTGTTGAAGGTTTTTACACGAACCAACCGACTGACATCGGTGGCAGCCCGAGCACCATGCCGGCTGTTTATTACCCGGCCACAATGCCGGACCCTACTTTTGTTCCCTTACAGTATAGCAATGCCGTTGGTGGTGTCACCGGGTGGGTCCAGCATGTTGTGCCCTCTCAACCCCAATCGGGTCTTGTGGGTAGCTCTGTGATTAGTCCGGGCAGTGGGTACAATAATAGTCCAAATTTCGGAACACGGGTTTACGCCAGTGCCTCGGATCACGCCAGTGACGACGATTCGGTTTCGGGTCGGAAGATTAAGTTCTTGTGTAGTTTCGGTGGGAAAATACTGCCCCGGCTGAGCGACGGGGCATTGCGATACGTAGGAGGGCAGACTAGAATAATTAGTGTTAAGAGGGACGTTAGCTTCGGCGAGTTTATCCAGAAAATGGCGGACACGTCCTACGTGTCTAACGTGGTGATTAAGTATCAATTGCCGGATGAGGATCTCGATGCGCTTGTGTCTGTCTCGTGCCCAGACGATTTCGAGAACATGATGGACGAGTATGAGAAACTGTGCGACAGGTCTTCGGACGGGTCGACCAAGCTGAGGATATTTTTGTTTTCGCCTTCGGAGCTCGAGACTGCGAGCTTGGCGCAGATTGGTGATCTACAGGATGGTGGGCAGAGATATGTCGAAGCTGTGAATGGGATTATGGATGGGTTTAGTGGTCGTATTGCGAGGAAAGAGAGCATCGAAAGTGGTATGTCTGCTCAGAATTCGGATGTGAGTGCTAACGAAGGTGCCGATAGCTTATTAGGCCATGTTCTGGGAGAGGTTGTCGGTCTTTCGTCGTCTGCCAGTGGATTATCGCCTAAGGCAAGTTCCGTTGCTCTGTCAGATACAACGCCGAGACTGGTTTCTGTAAATCCGAATCCCGTTTCATATGCCGATCCTTCGACTTTGAATATCCTTCAGGGGCCTCCCGGCATGAGTTATCCGCCAGTTTCAGCGTACGTGCAGTCCTACGTGGACCCTCATCAAGAAAATATGAATCATGCGAATTTTGTGCAACTCCCTTCCCAAATGGGATATCCTGGGCCGATTTTAGGGCCTGTGAGACCCGTTTTCACTCGACCGCCCCAACAGTTTGTTCCCGCTGCACACATGACGATGAATCCCGCTTTTGTCCAGCCGCAACATGTTCGAATGGAGCATTATCCTGCAGAGAGCATGGTGGCACAAGGATACAATGCGCGTCAACCTCAGGTCCCGGCGCAGGGTGGGGTCTACAGTTGGCATCAAATCCCGCATCCCGAGCAGATAGCTTTCTCGGAAACGGGCTTGTCTCCTCAACCGGTTACGCTTCCTGAAAAAATCCCAAGATTAGAGGACTGCCACATGTGTCAAAAAGCACTGCCGCATGCTCATTCAGATACAATAGCTCAGGAGCAAAAGGAAATAATTCCTGGTAGCACCATGTCCGACTTGAGGTCAATTTATTCGACCGTTCAGTTTGACGGCCAAGGACGGCCGATGGTCATGCCCATCGTAACTGAAAACAATGTCGAACAACTTGCCGGTGGACCCCGACCGAGGATCATGAATAGTAACGAGAACCTTGAATCTGGAAAAATCCGGGCTCCGGACGCAATAGGGGTCTCACAGAATGTCGAGGGCATGCAGTATGTGAAAGATAAAGGTATTCCTCACATGGCGAGTGGGGTCCAATATCCTTACGGTGTGTTTGTTGCTAATACTCCTCAGTCTTGCCAGGCTAATCCCGTACAAAATCTAAATTTTCAGCCTCAGCTCCAAGTCGTACTGGATGGTAGACCATTAAATAATGACTTTTCACCCGTTGGCATGCCGATACAGACTAAGGATTACGTTCTTCATGAATCCCCAAAAGAATATGTGGTTAAAGTTGACGAACCCACTTCAACGGCGGCTGAGCATCTAAGGAAAATTGATGAAAGGTTGGAAAATCTCCGGTTAAGGCCTTCTGAAGTTTTATCTAGTGATGATCATAACAAGACCGTTGGAGATCATCAAATGGACGATGTTCATAATAATAGTAATCACTTACGTCCGAGTGATGCTCCTGGAAACACTGTGTATTTAGGTATTGAGCTGTCTCCCCATGCAGTAGAAAGTATTTCACCCGGGCCATCATATGGGGTTGGGGACATCACAGATAACTCGACATCACTGTTTAGCAACCAGGATCCTTGGAATATGAGGCCCGATACTCATTTTCCCCCTCCCAAACCTAGCAAAATTCAAATAAGAAAGGACACAGGACAAAAAGACTCACTGTTAGAGAGCCCATTGGACGACGGAGGATATCAGCACTCTAGCAATCTGAGTCGGGATTTCGCTCTGGATCAAAGTTTGTCCAATAAAGGTATGAGAAAACTTTTTTCCTCCCTTTTTCTTACGGATTTTTGTTATCGATCTTTGTTATTTGTTTGGTTGCTTATTGAATTCTCCCTGTGCTTGTTAAGGCTCGGCTGAGGAACTGATAAAACAAGAACTTCAAGCTGTTGCTGAGGGTGTAGCTGCTTCTGTTCTTCATTCATCCGTCCCTTCAAATCCCGATGTATCGGTGTCTCCACCTATAACCCAGCAAAATGGTGAAGTTCAAGACAAACTTGAGGTTTGTGATCATAAATGTTATTTGTTTCTGCAATTAAATATTTATTGGATTTGCGTTTTCGTCAATTATCTTGTTTTATTTAGGAAATTAAGACCAAATTGTCGGAGAAGATAAATCTTGGGTTTCCTGCATCAGGCATGGGTCGACTGCAGGTTTTCTTTTCTCACCAAGTATGATCAAATTCTTTCTTATTGTTTAGTTCAATAAAAAATTATTTTCTTGTTCATGACAGATTATTAGAAACAGTGACCTGGAAGAGCTACGAGAATTGGGTTCAGGTACTTTTGGTACTGTTTATCATGGGAAGTGGAGAGGCACCGATGTTGCAATTAAACGCATCAACGAGAGATGTTTTGCTGGAAAGGCTTCAGAACAGGACCGCATGGTCGGTGGTGTCCTTGTCAATCAGATTGATAGTTTATCTTGTTCATGTTTTTTGCTTACACTGATCTTTTATAAAATAATAATTAATCAGAGAGATGATTTCTGGAACGAGGCAATCAAGCTAGCTGACTTGCACCATCCCAACGTGGTTGCCTTTTATGGGGTTGTGCTTGATGGTCCTGACGGTTCAGTTGCAACCGTTACTGAATACATGGTGAATGGCTCCTTGAGAAATTCTTTGCAGAAGAATGAGAGGTAGTGTCCCTTGTACAATTTGTTTGAACCTTATTTTATAATGCAAACACTTATGTCTCTGACAGCACAGTCCTCTCAGCACCCCCCCCCCCCCCCCCCCCCCCCCCCCCACTTTTGTTTTCAATTCTCTTCAATTTTTGTTGTTTATATATGTATATATTTATTTTTTATTTTTGTAACTTTTTTCTGTAATTTAAAATGTTTTTAGATTTTCAGTCTTTAGTTTTTTGTTTTTTTTTGAGTTTTCTAATATAGAGTTTTTTTTTGTTTTTTTTTTGGTCAAAATCATTTGATAGTGATGTGAAATAACAATCCATATGTTATTTGGAATATGTTCATAGATATTTAATTCTCATCTGCTTTATGTTCTAATATCGAGTATAATACTCGCAACATGACATAGAACACATAACCACTGTTACCAGGAATCTCGACAAGCGCAAGCGCCTTTTGATTGGCATGGATGTGGCCTTTGGAATGGAATACTTGCATGGGAAAAATATAGTGCATTTCGACTTGAAAAGTGACAATCTATTGGTCAATCTCCGTGATCCGCATCGACCAATATGCAAGGTTAGTGACTGAATGTTCTATCTGGCTTGATTTTGATTTGAAGTGTCTGAAATTAGTACTGTTCATTGTCCTTTCATGAGCTCTTAATGATATAGTTGGCCGTTGAGGATAGTTCTTATGTGGTCATCTGTTTTGTGGTTGCTGCTGATTTATATCCGCATTAACAACATTCGTTGGATGTCATCCTTAACTTATACTTTGAGGCACAAAACTAATGCAAATTTATATTCTCCCATTTTGTTTCCTAACCCAGTAGTGTCTGTAAGCTGATTATACAGATCAAAATAGACATTAAACCATTTTTTTAACATGAGAGGTGTGGCTGTTGGTGCTTTAATCAGGGTGCGGTGATTGGGTGCTAAATGGTTCTGGATGTTTGTTCTAGGTGTTTGTACTTTAAATGACATAATTAACCTTTGTACATTAAGAACTTTACTACAGCTTCCAAGTCTCAAGTGGATCTCAGGATTTTAAAGTCATTTAAACCTTTTGTAGTGTTAAATGTGGTTTTGCAGACTTTTTAGGATTGGAACCTTGTATTATTTCTAATTTTATTAATCATTGATTGTGAAATTGGTTATCGCGAGGATAACTATGCCCCACCACATGTGAAAAATTCTTACACAAAAATATGCTCCAACCGTTCTGTTCTCAGTTGGTGGTAAGCTACTAATCTTGTTTCAGACTAAAGATTGGTTTGTCTTCAAACCTTCAAATCAAAAATTAGTAGATGATAAATAACTCATTTGTTTTTTGTGTACAACTATTTTATCAAACACTAAACACTGGCATGAAAGTGGATAAAGAGAAGAGAGACTACTATACATATCTAGTGTGCCAAACCTGAACCTTGATTGTGTAATGTTTAGTATGAATGTTTCAGTGAAATAGATGCAGTATTCTTGCAACACTTCACATTTTAATTGCAAAATGTTATCCATCAGGAGCCACAAAGATGCGTATCAAACTTGTTAAGTTTTATAGATGGTTTGGGTTTGGTGCACACAATTAGTAACGAAGTTGGTTTACGTTTAATTGGTTTTAGACTTAATTTATTTATGGTTCTGTTTGGCTAGAGAATCTACTTTGTCTTATTGTAAGTATGTGACTTGTGAAGTTACTATTTTAATTTCACTGATATTCACTAGATGAGAAGTGAAAATGATTTACATAGTAAATTGGTTGAGCAGTATTTTTGAGTGTATCCTGTTTAAAACATTACCTTGACATTGTATAACTGCTTTGGTGGCACTTGAACTGGTTTTTGTTTGAATATGAGGTTGTATCCCACGCCAGTAGCTTTGAGTGAAATCAAAAGATTACCCACTGGGTTCATTTACTAAAGGGCTTATACAGAGAGTTTAGTGTGATTGAATGAGTCTTCTTGAGAAAACCGTACCTAGCTACTACGGTTCCCACATACTAGTTTAACAGGACAAGAATGACTCGATAGGAAGCACTTTGTTTGGACTAGGCTTCATCAGGATTCTTCCGAATCATATTCAAAATCTGGGATACGGAGAATAGTGAGAATCCTTTACTTTTTACTTTAGATGGTAAATCGTGTCTGAAAAGTGTGTATTGTATTATATATTGTATGTAGATGTCAAATCATGTCTAAAAAGTGGATGTTTTATGATTATATTTATTTATCTTTGATTGTGTAATTATTTAAATGTAAATATGACGTCATAAAAGAGAGGGGTAGGTGTGAATAGGATATTATAGGATAGGGGTTAGGTGTCGGAATTTAATGGTTGAGTATTGGAACCCAACATTTTAAACCATTGTACAAACATTGCCTTAGGAATTCTTCTTATACTTTTTAACGTATATTATGCTGGCTTTAAACCCCGTTTAGAGTAATATATTTCTATATGCCTGTGGCTCTTTTGACTGAGATGTAGTGAGATGACCGAAGAAGGCATGTAAAACAGATTCATATTCTGTAATATGTGTCTGCATGGACATGGATAAAGATATTCTGTTGTATTTGCCTGTTGCGAATGTATCACGTATTCGTTTGGATGAGTTTGTAGTTTAACCTATTTTACGTACACTGTCAATTCAGAAAGCTTTTTAGTTACAGAATTGAAACATAAATAATGAGAATCAACCTCAAGTATCTGTAATATACCTCTCTCACCCTGCTTATCCCTTTAGCCTTTTCTCTTAATGATGTTACATTCTATCGCTTTTATCGACAATGTGGTCTCATTTCGCGTTACGACTTATAGGTTGGTGACTTGGGGCTGTCCAAGGTGAAATGTCAAACATTAATTTCAGGTGGCGTAAGAGGAACTCTTCCATGGATGGCGCCAGAGCTTCTTAACGGCAGCAGCAGCCTTGTCTCTGAGAAGGTCTGCTGTGTCTTTCATCGCATATCTAAAAATTCCATACATAACCCATCACTTAGAAAGTCCTAGGCTACAAATTGCTATTTAGATTTCGTCCTCCTTATCTCTCTAGTGTAATAATCCCACATTTCTGAGTAGGGAAATATTTCCTAAAAGGCATAATTACAGAAACTACCCCCGAGGTTTAGCCTAATTACAAAAAATACCCACTTGTCATTAAAGTTACACATAGCCCTTGAGGTTTGTAATTTCAACCCAAATACAAATGTGTTATTGATGGTCTTTATGCGTGATCCCGCCTTTAAAAGCCCTGGAGTGTACATATAGGGTTGGTATGCCCTTTGTCCAGAAATTAGCTCGAACAAAAAACATACAAAAAAACATCCGAAGCTGTTTTTGGGCTGATCTCGGAAGATAAACTTCGGAGGCATAATATTCCCATGCGTTTTCATAAGGACAGTGGACATCGATTAACAAACTTGCAAATAAATAAATATATCACGACGACTATGCCACTTGGAAAATCTCTCGAGAATTCGGGCATCACGCAAATTTCACTTGCCCATCATCTCCTACCAAGACTGTTACCAATTGCCAATTGTGAACAAGAGGGGTCATTCTCATTGTGTAACTAGTCAATTGTTTTTGCCACATCTAGAGTTGTCATTTTCATTGTGGAAGTCAACAAGGATGACAATAGTTGTAAATGTGGCAAAAGCAATTGACTATTTACACAATGAGAATCACTCCTACCATATTTGAGTTCCTCGGCTCACAAATAGTCAAACTGTCTTGGTAGGAGGTGCAGGTCCTGGGCATGCGAAACTATGTGATGTTTGGATTCTCGAGAGATTTGAAGTGACATCGTCGTCGTGCTTTCTTCGCAAGTATGTATGTCCTTATCTCTATTATGCCCCTGGAGTTTATGTTCCAAGATTAACCCAAAAGGACATGTACAACTTTGGGTATTTGCTGTTGGAGCTAATTTCTGGACAAAGAGCATATCAACTCGATATGTACACTTAAGAGCTTTTAAAGGCTGGAACACACATAGAAACAAATAGTGACCCGCATAATATTACCATCTTAGAAATGCAACTTTTCGTAAGATAAACAAATGTTGAGAGGGATATTTTTAATTTTGATAGGCTGAGAGGGGTAGAGTTGTAATTAACCATTCTTAAAATGTCTTTTTGCCAATTGGCTCCTCTACAGGTCGATGTGTTTTCATTTGGAATCGTAATGTGGGAACTTCTCACCGGAGAAGAGCCTTACGCGGATTTGCACTACGGAGCCATCATCGGTACGTCTCAATATCAATGAGAACAATGTGCATTTCTAGAAGTGATAATTGGTTTTACTTAGAGAACATGCTTCACCTCAACATTGTAGGTGGTATCGTGAGCAACACGTTGCGACCCCCTGTGCCAGAGCCGTGTGACTCTGATTGGAGAGCTCTGATGGAGAGGTGTTGGTCGTCCGAACCATCGGAAAGGCCAAATTTCACTGAGATTGCCAACGAATTAAGGGCCATGGCAACTAATAAGCCCCCACCCAAAGGACAAGCCCAACAGCAACTCCCATCAAATAATCCTCAAGTCAAAAGCTGATTTCAATTCAGTGTTTTCAAGTGCTCTGTTTTGTCACCACGTGTTTCTTTTTCCCAGGCTTAGTTAAGCATGTCTAGCTGAATTCTCTATAAATTAGCTCTAAATTCTATATATAGATAGAATTAAAAAAAAAAAAAAAAAAAAGGGACTGGGTTGTCTCACCAAATTTCTACACCGTTGGTCTTTGAAAACTATATAGACCCTGAATGTTCCCCCATAGGGTCACAATAATCATTGCTGAGTTTGATATGCATTTTATGTCTTGCTCTCAAGGGTATTGATGCAATGTGTTAAGGCGTATCAAATATATTATTTTCTAGAATCAAATAGATTTATTTATCTTGTGATTCTCTTTATTTTATTTAGTTATTCGCCTTTATCTTGGTTCTATTCGACATTTCTTATTTCCTATGTATTGCTAATGCTATTTCACTTTGAAAGGAATGGAAGAATATAATCAGTATACTGGAGAAGTTTCTCTTGTTTTTAATCTTCTCGGTATTCTTATGAATCAACGAGTTTGAGATGGGCGATGGTTTCTTGGTTTCTTCTTTCTAATCGCTTTCGCTACGTCCAATATTCTCGTGATTTGTCAAATTGTGGGGTATTTAGAGATCAAGTTAAAATAGAGGAACAATATATGACATAGTGCTATTTTGGAAACACAGGTGTTAATCATACGATAAGCATGTACGTGCATTTATACGCAATTCACTCGTTTCTTAACGAAATGCAACTCACTCGTTTCTTATCGAAATGGTTTCACCATTCGTTGAACCTGGATGGGAGATTGGGTTAATAGCATCATAACCCCACACAATTTCATAAATGGCAAATATACCCTTTCGATATTGGGAATAGGCTAAATAAATCTTAACAAATTATAAAGTCAATTAAATAAATATAAAATTTACAATATAATACTAAAGAATTGTTTAATGAATTTGAAGATTAAATAAAAATCATAAATATTAAAAAATAATATAATTAATTCTCAAAATTTCTTAAGGGTCTATGATATATTATAATTAAATTCTAGATAATTAACTAATAACCTCCAAAATGAAAGAAAAACAAATCAATCAAATAAATATAAAATTTTATAATTTAATACTAAATAAATGTTTAGTGAATATGAAGTTTAAAAATAAAAATCATAAATATTAAATAACAATGTAATCAACTCTCAAAATTCCTTAAAGTCATTTTAAAATATAATATATTACGATTAAAATTCTAAATAATTAATTAATATATCTTAAAAAATGAAAGAAAAAATATATGCATTGTTACATATATATATATATATATATATATAT
The DNA here is from genome assembly GCA_014905375.1 of Phtheirospermum japonicum. Taxonomy (NCBI): domain Eukaryota; kingdom Viridiplantae; phylum Streptophyta; class Magnoliopsida; order Lamiales; family Orobanchaceae; genus Phtheirospermum; species Phtheirospermum japonicum. The sequence goes on along the minus strand of BMAC01000087.1, from coordinate 328,193 downwards.
ATATATATATATATATATATATATATATATACAGAGAGAGAGAGAAGAGAGAGAGAGAGAGAGAGAGTACAAAATAAACAACAATAATAATAAAAACTAGTTCAGAAGCCCGCGTTTACGCGGGCATATCGAACAAAAATATATTAAAAAGAACGAAAGAAATAAATATTAAATCATATTCAATAATACAACTTTTTAAAATCGTTCACTTGAGATTTTGAAAAACCTCCTGGTAAACAACATTTGCAGTCTTATTAACAATATTATCATCGTCATCACAACTTAGGATTTTTAATCCTTTACGACTCTTGACCCGAGAGACTGCGACGTAGAGTTGACCGTGGCTAGAAATTGGTCTTGGCAAATACAAATCCACATTAGAAAGAGTTTGAATCTGACTATTATTTATAGTCATTGCGAAACAAACAATGAGGGGAAACTGTCTTCTTTGAAATTTGAACGGGACCCTACTATCCAAAGGGGTCAATGCCATTCGTGGAATGTAAACCTTCATACAAACATTAGTTCCTGATAAAATCTTTGCTTCAATAATGCGATCTCCAAGTTGCGTAACAACTAATCTAGTACCATTGCGCAACCCTGAAGCTTGATCCATGCTTCTAATCAACATAACCAGAACTCCAACTTTTAACTTCAGAATATGATTGGGGATTCTGGAGTACTTTATCGTGTTTAGAGAATCTGTCGAGTACACTTGATGCTGAACTTTTTCATTTACATATGTTCATCACCTGGAAGAATCGACATCACGTATTCATTCACTGTCTCAACAATACTATTAGTTGGTGTAAGTATAGCTCTTTCTTCGAAGAATAAGTGATGGCCAAAGTTTTGTAAAAGAGATGGATAAGTGCTCTCAACAATAGCAGCAACATGATCGCCTGAAGTTTGAAGAAGTATATCGTCAGGTATATCAATTAAAGTTTGACCATCAGCTTCTGTACCAATTTTGCCATCACCGATTTTGAGTATCCAGTCGGAGAAATCACGAATTTCACGTTCAACAGATCATGACATTGACTGTCCGACGGTTAACCTCATATTCTTCGTCAATCGAAGAATCTTACAATGTTCCCATAATCTAGATGAACAGATACTGGCATACACAATATCTTCCTGACTACCCTTTGGCACAACAGAAAGAATCTGACGAAAGTCTCCACCTAGAACTATAACCTTACCAGCAATGGTAATTCCTTTCTTTCTTCAGGTGCAATAAGTTTCAAACTTTTATGCAAAACTTCAAAATATAATCTACTCATCATCGGTGCTTCATCCCAAATGATTAGTTTTGCCCGATCAAGAAGAGCAGCTAATTCTATTTCAGGTGTTATTGTACACATTGAATCTTCGGTTATGGTCAAGGTATTCCAAATCGGGAGTGTGCAGTTCTACCAGCTGGAAGCAAAAGTGCGGCAACACCACTCGAAGCAACATTGAGAACAATTTCACCTTTTGAGCGTAAAGCCGCAGATAATGTTCGCCAAACGAAGGTTTTGCCTGTACCCCCATAACTGTATACAAAGAAAATACCACCCTTGTCATTTGTCGCCATTGTCATTTGTTCATCTGTTAGCGATGAGCATAATTTCTGATGCTCGACTTCCAAAAGACATCTATCAAAATTAAGTTCTTGCTAGATAAGTTTGTTATTTCTGTCGGTCAGTGTAGAGTCATTGGGCAAAGGCATATCGCAGAAATTCCTTAGCGATTTTCCATTACTTTGGAGAAGTTTTTCCAATTCAACCAGGGTATAGTTTTTCAACATATCATCACTTAGTTGAAGACATGAACAAAGTAATAAAGAATTATCAAGATTTGAGTATATAAGTTATATTAGTAGATAATTAAATATCATAAAAAATAAGAACAACTTAAATTTATAAAAAAAATAGTTCATTAAACTAAAGACTAATTACCTTCTATACCCAGAATTCTACGTTGTCTTCACAAGTAGATGCAATGTCTTTTCCCATACATATTATGATCTTGAAATACTCGAAGACATTAACAATGATGCGAAGAGCTTTCTTAGGAATGGCGTTAAACCCCAGTAAATTACTTCGACAACACCGTTAACGTATTCTCTATCGTCATCCAACAGTCCCAAAGAATAACATGCAGCCTTGAAAGTTGGGTAGACAATGTTGTTAATGGTACGTATATCTTCGTGACAAACTGCTCCTCGGAAATGATGTAAGCATTATTGACAAATAATATGCTTCTCCAACACCGACTCCAAATTCAACATTCTCGTTAATCCTGTTTATTTAAACTGGCCATGAATCTCCACGCCAATTTCGTAGATTGAAATAGACAGGGAGTGCATTTTCGAAAAATTTGGAGAAAGTGTTCGGAATAGGCTGTTACGGAATTATCAATTTTAATATATGAGATATGTATGTATATATATATATATTGCTTAGATATTTTATAAAATTAACGCATTACACCAAAAATATATATATGAGAAAAACATTTTAATATAGTGCATACGAAATAAAAAGTAAATTAATAATATAAGAAATACTGACCAATTTATTGATCGTGGAATATTTCTGGATAAACAATTTATTTAGTGGGCAAGAAAACTTTTGTTCATATATTTGACGATGAAACATAAATATTATAATTTCGAACAAAATATAAATAACAGGAGAGTAAAATATATAGTTGAAAATAGAAATATTTTTTTTGAGAAAATATAATTTAAAATAAACGAATTAATATATATGAAAAAAAACACATACCAAATGATCCTTGTTAGAATACGCAACACATATCCTTCGATTAATTGAAAGTTGGGGCTGAAGACGTAGGTCCATCGTTTTTTGATTTTATAAATAAATAAGTTTTGTATACATATAAAAAAAAGTGACAATCAATTATTTATAGGGGTCATCAAATTATCAAGGTATATAAATATATGGTAATATTCTCCAATAGTTAGTAACAGTTTTATTAATTTCCATATTGTAAATGATTCTCGTATAATTAAGGAAGAAATACTATTTCCAATAAAGGTATCAACCAAACGCGTTAATTATGGTATAGTTAAATTTCAACTCAATTAAATTCATCAAATTTCCATAAAAATTATAAACTATTACAGTGTTTGTTAGTTAATGAAGAAATATATTATCTTTTGTAATCCGTTAAAAAAATAAAAAAAATAAAAAGGTGATTAACTTCATAGTAACTTTTTATTTTACAATAAAAACTTCATTAAGAATATAAAGGCGTGTGGACGTTATCAATTGGCAATTAATAGTCATTTATTTTTCAATCCCATAATCAAGGTACATTAAGTGTTGCAATGGTAAAATTTATAAGATAACGGCAATTGACAGTTGATATAAAAAAAAAAAAAGGTAAGGAGTGTACGTAATTGAATTTATGTTGTCAAACATTCCTTATATACAGTTATTGTTATAATTGATATATTTAAGCACTCATTAAGCTCAAACCTAATAATTACCAAATATATTTATTTAAAAATAGTTAACTATGAAAAATGAGTATTCCATATATAGAGATATCAATTTATAGAGAGCGGATCAGACTGGATCGTTAATTATGGTATAATTAAATTGCAAATCAATTAACTTCAGTTAACTTCCAAAAAATTCATAAACCATTACAGTGATTATAGATTAATCAAAAAAATTGTCATTCTATCAAATAAATTCGTTAATTATGGTATAGTCAAATTCCAAATCAATTAAATTCATCAAAAGATATCTCATATTTTTAATCCGTTTACAAAAAAATAAAAATAAACAGGTGATTAACTTCGTGGAAACTCTTTATTTTACAATAACAACTTCATTAAGAATATAAATGTGGGTTGACGTTATCAATTGACGATTAATAGGTACTATAAAACTGACAATTAATAGTTATTACAACGTAGTGTGAATAACAATTAATAGTTATTATAATCATTTAGAAATATTTTAATAAAAGTAGTTATAATCATTTAGAAACGATTATTCTATCACTAACTGACAATTGAATCCAAAAAAGGAAGGAGTGTACGTAACTGAAATTACATTGTCAAACACTCCTTATATGATTTTAATCGATTAAAGTTTCTAGCATTAAAATTATCAAATTTCCAAAAAATTATAAACAATCACAGTGGTTAGTGGTTAATCTAATAATATCGGCTAAAAATCATTATTGAGCGAATAGGGTAAAGTATATTCGGTTTTTATTATTGTTATCTTTTCCATAATTATTTTGTTTAAATTAAAATTATTTTTAGTTTCCATCTTTTTACCTGCACACTTTGGAATTGGCATTAAGTAATTCAAAAAAATTATAATATCGGCTTTTAGAAGTGCAATAAGTAATGTGTATATATATATAGTATCGTATATCGTAATTATGGAAAATAATGAATCATACGGTATGTATCGTAATTGAATCCTGATTAAGTACATACAATACGTCCACGTTCAATGTTCGTTCTCGTTAGTTTCGAGGACCGATTTCTCAAAATTGTGAAAAATTAAAAACAAAATTGACAATTGATGCAAGGAGATTTGAGTTCCCGAAAAAATGTGGAGATGCTCAATTAATTTAGGTGCAGAGAGAATAAATAAATTTATTTATCAAGTAAAAGCAAGTAAAAGTAAAGGCAAATAAACAAATTCCTATTAAGAGTAAAAACTTCTCAAGAAATATAAGCAGTCCAGTGGTGGAAGGTGGGGAACATGAAGCAAACCCTCCAGGGATCCAAAAAGCCCAGGTGCAAAATTTATTTATTTATTTATTTTTCAACAAAGGCAATCTCTACAAATCAAATCAGAAAAAACTCAAACAAATCTCTGAATTAAAAATGAAAACGCATAAACCCATAAATCTAAAGAATTCCTGAAATCAAGAAAATTAAAAACGCCTCTCTCTAAGCCCCCAGAAAATCAGAATTAAGAATAAACAATCAGAATTTCTGCCCCTCTATATACATAAAAAATCAGAATTCTAAAATCAAACTTAAGAATAAACAGTCAGAATTTCTGCCCCTCTATAAACATAAAAAACCAGAATTCAATCAGAATTTCTGAATTCAGACGCCCCTCTACGCCTACGCAGAATACATAAATGCCAGCAAATTAAAAACGCCTCTCTCTAAGCCCCGAGAAAATCAGAATTAAGAATAAACAATCAGAATTTCTGCCCCTCTATATATTTCTGAATTAAGACGCCCTCTACGCCTACGCAGAATACATAAATGCCAGCAAATTAAAAACGCCTTTCTCTAAGCCCCCAGAAAATCACAATTAAGAATAAACAATTAGAATTTCTGCCCCTCTATATACATAAAAAAATCAGAATTTTTGAAATCAGACTTAAGAATAAACAGTCAGAATTTCTGCCCCTCTATATACATAAAAAATCAGAATTCAATCAGAATTTCTGAATTCAGACGCCCCTCTACGCCTACGCAGAATACATAAATGCCAGCAAATTAAAAACGCCTCTCTCTAAGCCCCCAGAAAATCAGAATTAAGAATAAACAATCAGAATTTCTGCCCCTCTATATACATAAAAAATCAGAATTTCTGAAATCAGATTAAGAATAAACAGTCAGAATTTCTGCCCCTCTATATACATAAAAAATCAGAATTCAATCAGAATTTCTGAATTCAGACGCCCCTCTACGCCCAGAATTAAGAAAATTAAACAAATCTCAGAAATAAACACCCAGAAATTCTTCAGAATTAAAGAATACATAAATCTACGCTCGCAGACGCCAGAATTAAATCTCAGAATTAAAAAAATAATAATAATAAGAATACATCCAAAATTAAAAATATAATATAACAAAATTTATTTATATAAATTGGAAACAAAGAGAAAAAAAAGAGGCGAGAGAGGGAGAGAGAGAGACAGCGGGGAGAGAGAGACAGAGTGATATGTGAGTGAATGAATGTTTCTAACCCTAAAAAAGCTCTATTATATACCCTAAACCAAAAATTATAAAAGGAAGTAAAAAATACCTATTTTTTACAAATTGACACATAAGATTTATGATTTATAAGGAAGAGACATGTGTAAAATGAAGGTATAAGGAGTTGACACCTCAGCAAGGTGTCAACAGAATTAACAAATAGGAGGGATAATCAAAAATTGAAGTATCGGATCACGAACTGAATTTACGGCTTTTCTAGCCTATGTCATTTTAACAATAAGAGATGCCAGTGAAGTTAAAAACTTTTTATTACCGACTTCAGATTTTCCCCTTTAGGACACCCTTTCAAGATTTTATTCTATGAAATTTATTATTGTCACCTTTTGTTTTCATTTTAATTTATTAGATAATTATCTATGAATTAATTATGAGTGTTTATATATATATATATATATATATATATATATATATATATATATATATATATATATTACGACTTTATAATTTTTCAATGTTATTTTATTTTTAGTTTATTTTTCATTTTTCAGATTTATAATTAAATATTTATAGTTATTAAAATTATTTTATAAGTTTTTAGTTTTATTATTTTCTATAATTCTATTTATTAGGTTTCTCATTTTTATTAGATTTATTAAATAGGTATTTGGATGGGCATTATAATTTGTTATATTTATTTATCTTATTTATAACTTTTTAGCCTTGTTGGTTTGTATTATTTTATAATATTTTTACTTTTTAAAGATTTATTGACTAATTATTTATAATTTATAATTATTTTAACTAATTTTATAATTCTTTTAAATGGTAATATAAAAATAAGGGTTATTGACATTGATACTTAATATATGATATCCAATTCTATTTTTATTACTATAGTTAAAAAATACCTATTATGCCTAACCACTATAAAAATAATCTCACTTTTACGAGAATATACTTTTCAACATGATATCCTTAAATATCTTATAACTAACCAAAAATAAAACTAGAATATATTGCCCTAAATTAAACATGAACAAAATAAGAGGCATAAATCACTCCATTATGTAACTCGTACATAATCACTCCAATTTATTAGTCATGCAATTATAAATGGAAAGTAAGAGAAGATACGGAAAATTAAAAAAAAAATTGGTTGATTATGTTGGGAGTTATATTTATTGGAAGTTAATTTTACAGTTGAAACAAATAATAATAAAAAGGTTAAAAGTGATGTTTATCTTTATTGGAAATTTATTTGTGTTGAAATCGACAGTCATTATGTTAAACATCAATAACATATTTATTGATAGTAAATAATGGACAGAAAAAGCAACTCAAGAGCTTATTTATGGAGTAGATGATATATCATTAAAGCAAAGCAAATGCATAAGAAAGGGAAAAAAGAAAGAAAGATCAAGAAGCAATATTTACTTTTTTATTAATATTTGTGTTCAAATTGTAGTAATTAGTTTATTTCTAACAAACAAATCACAATACAATAACAATGTTGATGAAAAAAATATTGAGGGTAAAAAGATTTTTTATTTTTTATTTCTTTTGATTTAAAACATGAATAAACAAATATCCTACAATATTATTTGCTTTATTTTAATTATCCTTGAATATCATCTCTAATCACTCTATTATAATATCTTATTCATCTTACTCGTCGAGAATTAATTATTAGCGTAATATTAAATCTGTTCATTACACATTTTTTTTTAAACTTTATTATTGCAACGATTGTTTATTTATATTAATTAATTTTTATATATCTATCTTATACAATGATTTTTTATTATTTGATTTGTTGTTGTATATTTATAACTTTAAATGAATCAAATTTAATAGTACTAAGAAATACAAAATCAACCAAACAACAAATATTTTATGAAATTATTTGAAAAACAAAAGTGCACAAAGAATAAACAAAAAATTAACTACAAATCAACCAAATAAAATCTGAGGACCTGGTAGGCTTATAAACTCAACATCAACATAAAGACGTATAAATAAAACTTATACTAAATTACAGATCAACTGTACATAAACCAGATATGAATATAAATAATCTTACAAGTCAACTATACATAAACCAGAAATCAACATAACTATTTTACAAGTCAACTATACATAAACCAGAAATCAACAAAACTATCTTACAAGTCACTATACATAAACTAGAAATCAACATAACTAATCTTACACGTCAACTATACATTAACCAAATATCAACATAAATAATCTATCACAGGCAGAAATAAAGTCAATGGCTTTCTCCGCAAGCTGAAACATTTTCCTCTTGCCAAGACCTAATCAAAAAGTCACAATTATTAATTTTTTAATAATTAGCAACTAAAAATAAACAATTTATTTTATGCAAAGGCGAGGTCAGGTACTGAGCAGATAGACTGAGTGTAAAAAAATGCAGGCGTGTAAAAAATAATGTAATTCTATGGTCACACTAAAGCACGACCAAGAACCACAAAAATGCGATGGAATGTTTCTAACACACATTTTTTTTGGTACAATTAACTTAACCAAGCCCTTTTAGATGACCAAAAGAATATGCATAATAAGAATAATGCAGCAATGGAAATGAAGTTCCAATTGGAATCCTAAGCCTTTTTAGAAGTTTCCACTCATCATCTTCCAATCAACAAGCATGCCCGATTCTCTTGGGAAAACAAATCTAGCATTGCATGCCCAACTTCAAATCACATGTCCCATTTTCAACAATCAACTTGTACACATCTCTGAAAGAACACAACCCATCACAATCCGCTAACAAGAAAATTCCAAATCTGCGCAACAATTTTAACAAAGCAATAAACACACAATCAATCAAAAGAGTCAGTAATTGACAAACAAAACTACACCAAAATAATGCTCAGGTTAGATCTATTTACGAAACTTGAAAAAAAATCCACTATTTTCCAATTTTCTGAATTCATTTTTGTCACCATTTCCAGAATAACTCTTTACGTAGAGCATTTTCTTTTCAAATTGAACGTATAAATACTTTTGAGTTAAATAATGTGGATGAGCGGAAAATGCATTTTATGATGCATGCAAACCACAACAAGAAATACTGAAACAAATAAACAACATTACCCTCTTCATCCAAGCTATCGACCTTGTCTTCCTCGTAGAACCTTTTGAGTATGTCGAGAATTTTTGATTTATTTTGTTCATCAGGTTGGATCTGTTGAAGTTCTCCTATTACATTGTCTCTCATAAAAGACTCGGTGCAACGAAGACTATGAGACTGCAAAAGTACCATATGAGAGCATTTCAGAAACTACTCATTTTCACTAATATGCACCTTTCTGACAAATTATTAATTCTCTGGGCAAAATTAAAAATAAATAAATAAAGATTGTCACCTTGTAACAATGCAGAGAACAATATCGAACATTGCATCGAGGACATGTATATTGGGAAAACTGCTTCTCGCCAGCTGAACAAAAAAAAAAAAAAAAAAACAAATTAACTTAATTCTGATAGGTGATGAGAAATTGAGTTGTTAAAAACGAAATATAAGTTATTTATAAGTGGCTGAGTAATTAATAATCAGTTCAATAATGTCGGAAACACATAGTTCATTATTTCTACTCCAAAATTTTGTATTTGATCTGCTTATACTCATATGTGAACATCAATATACAGACCTTCTACAAAAAGCTTGATGTATGTTAAATGGAAACCAAAACCGATTTACTAATGATTGTACTAAATCTATAAACTAACAAAAATGTTAAGAGCAAGAAATGAATCAAATTCAGCAATTAAGTGCAAGTGATCCGAGCTTACACCAGGCAGATTTCGCGGGTGTTGGAGTTCAAATTCTCCGATTTGGAAGATGGTTCCGAGATTAATATATTGTCCGATATCTGAACAAAATCAACAAATTATTATGGATCTACATAATTAGCAAGCATCAAACCACTAATCCAAAATAAACCATCAATAAAATATCGATTCCACCAGACCATAACGATTGTGCCTTGAAATAATCCAATCCAATAATCACAAAAATTATCGAAGCACAAGTCTGAATCCAAAATTTGGCCAAATCAAAATTACAGATCTGAATGGAACTAACTTACAGGTCAATCGATCAAAAGCTTGAGAAACGATGAAACCACTATCGCGCCCTAAATTTGCCACCTCCTATCATTCTCGCTGTCAAAACCAGTCCAAAATTGTTTTCACGACACTTTTCTTTGCAACTTTCACGTCACAAAAATAAATTTTAAGAAAAAGAAAATCTCACACAAGAATCAACAATTTAAAGTAACAGTGTTCCAACTTTTGGAACAGAAAGGGTACGATTACTGAGAAAACTATGAGGTGAAATTCTGGAATATCAATTACGAATGTATGGAACGGGATGTGTGGGATAAAAGATCGAATTATTTTGGCTTTGATTTGTGAAGAGGAAACTGAAATTGTATCACGCTGATTGAGGTTACATGTCGGTTATGTGACATTAATGAATTATTCAATTTACCTTATATAAATTTTAGATACTCCAAAAAAAAGTATACTTATTTCTAACTATATATATCATATTATTGGAATTATTTTTAACTCACCACGTAAAGAAGACAAAAAATATGGTAGATATGGATAAATAACTAACTAGAGATAAAAACGGAAAAGAAAAATAAAAGATAGTATCTTTTGTCATTTTCTCTAAAAATAAAAGGGAAACAAGTGCTTATGACAATATCAAGCCCAAGTAGCTATCTCAACAACATATGAGGGAAAACCAGAAAAACGATGGACTCAACACTTGGGAATGAGCGCAACATCCACATGTTAGAGTTGCGAGATCTTGGTGGGGAGATGGGTCTAACGCAGGAGGAAGACCTGGAGGACCACCTCCCAACATGCAAGTTGCACAGAAACATGATCAAAGGACCAAAGAAATGACTGCACTTAGAATGATAAGGAACGTGATAAACCTAGAAGATTGGATAAGCTTGTTTGGAGATCAGCTCCTCACCATACCTAATATCTGTTATAGGGTCTTGTTGAGGTAGTTGGTTTTAAGAGTGTAGAAACGGGGGAAGAGGAGGCATCTCGACGAGAGCATGATATAAAGTGAAATAACGAGTAAAGGGGGAATAAGGTGGTTAATAGGCGACCCATAAACTTGCAGGTGGAGAGTGAGGGTTCCTTAGTAGAGGAGGTTGTGTTAGGACGACCTACTTCAAAGGTAGTCCCAAATATCAAGGAGGCATTACATGCTTTGCAAAGGTAGTCTCAGATATCCAAGAGGCATTACAGGCTTTGCAACAACAAGTGGAAGGAAAATATCCTGAGGAGATAAGGGGTCATCCTATCTCTCGAGATATTTTTAGAGCTAACGTACATATGGGTATTAAAGAGTTGGGTTTTCATTATGAAGGATTGACAGACACTGTCCGTCACATGTAATACTTTGAGAACACAATGAAGCTCACCAACACAAAGATGAGGTCTCTTGCAGTGCATTATTGTATACCCTGTGAGGCTCTGCACAAGATTAGTTTCAAAATATTGCGACATGAACCATCATAAGTCTTAAGTATTTGAGAACATCATTTCTAACGTATTTTACCAGTGTGAAGGAACATAAGATAAGTCTCATGTCTCTATTTTCATTCATAGAGAAAGAGAAGGAGTCTTTGAAAGACTATGTGTCGAGTTTCATTTGAACCGGCCTAGAGGTCCAACCGTTAGTGAAGAGGTGAAGGCTAGCGCGTTGACTTAGGGACTTTGGTCTACATGGTTGCAGATATCTTTGGCAAAAAAAGTAGGATAAGATATATGAGTAGGTATTGATTATGAGTACCAAATATATACACGTGGATGAAGGTGAGGAAGTGGATCAAAACAAACTTTGAGAAATATAGATTAGGAGAAGAAGCTTGTGCCAAGGACACTGAAGGCGAGAAGGAACAATGACCGCAAGGTGGAGCAACTTGTTTTCTCACTAGTGGAAATGAGAAAGCCACTAGGTTTTTGTGTATTTCACTTATACATCACTTAGTGCACCACAAGCTTCAGTGATTGCGGTGGTAGAGTAGCGACTAGGAAATGTCACCAATTGGCCGATTAGTTACTCAACAGTAATGACTAATTTTCGATCAAGATTCTTTACAAGTTTCATAATAACTATGGACATTCCATCGAGCTTTGTCAACATTTAAGAGAAGAAATCAAGCGACTCATACAGGCAGGCCACCTGAAGGATTTCATTTATCGTTATAGAAACCCAAGATACAAGCGATGCTTGTCCACAGATGCGAATGATGACC
>BMAC01000087.1:285983-315809 GCA_014905375.1 Phtheirospermum japonicum | reverse complement strand
GAGGAGGATGAAGACCTACCCCCACTTAGAAAAATCAATTTCATGATATCATGGGGACCTACTGGTGGCAATTCAAAACAGGCGTGTAAGGCATATATGAAAGTGTTAATGTCGTATCAGTCCTTATTGCCGGAGCTAGGGGTCACCACTTCTCAAGTGGTGGGACCTATAATTTTGTTTGGTCTTGTTGATCGAAGAGTTTTTACTGACAGACTTATTAATGACTTGGTTATCATGATTGAGGTGGTAGGGTATGATGTGGCCTTGATACTCTTGGATAATAGTAGTTAAGTGAATATCATATATTATAATTATCTTAAGAAAATGGAGTTAGTGGTGGAGATATCAGTAGTGAGAAGAACTATGTATGAGTTTAGTGGTGATGAAGTCATATCTGTGGTGGAGATTTTCTTGCATGTTTCATGGTGCAAGGATGACTTACGTGTGGTGAAAATTCCAAAGTTTGGTAATCAAGACAAACTCGGCCTACTATATTACACTAGGTCTACCATCTTAGAACGACTACCAGGTAATAACATCCACGTACCATATGTGTATTAAGTACCCGACTGAGGACAAGGTACGGGAGATTATGGCCGACTAGCAAGTCACACGATCTTGCTACTAAACCACAGTTTGTGTGGGGGGTGAGGATTAATAAGAGGGCTAGGTCGGAGGGAGATGGAGATAAGGTAGTGAACTATAAAAAGTCAGGGTTGAGAAATATTGGAGTGTAAGGCCACACGAGGAGCTCATGGAAACTAAGCAAGTATAGGGGAGAGTCGATGTATGTAACAAAGATTGGTAGTCTATTGGGTGAGGTGATAAAGAAATATTTGATAAGTTTGTTGAAGGAATATATGGACTTTTTTATTTAGTGATAGGGAGTTAATGGGCATTAGTCATGGGGAAGCTCAGCATTACCTGGAAGTAGACCTAGGAGTGAGACTTGTTAAGTAAAAATAGTACCATTGTGGGGCTGATCCAGATAGAATAATTGAAAAGAGATACATACGTTGCTGGAGGTGAAATATTTTTGGGAGATTCAGTTTCTAGAGTGTTATTTAACACAATCACGGTACCAAAAATGGGATGAAGGTTGAGGACGTGCACAGACTTTCGAAACTTAAATATGGTGTGCCCTAAACATGGAATGATCACTATCCATTATCATGGAATGATCACCTTGTCGACTCAACATGAAGGTGTGAGTTGGCGAGTATGATGGATGTATCACAGAGGTATCACTAGATTTGCTTGGAACTGGAGGATCATGCAAAGAGCTTTGTGCCTTCTAGGGGCACTTCCTATTATGTCTTTATGACATTTAGGTTAAAGAATGTTTTCCACATACTAATGGTTGGGAGATAAAATATTTAAAAATCAGTTGGGCTAAAATATGGAGGTATACGTGAGTGATAAGTTAGTGAAGAGTAGAAGAGAGCGAAGGGCCATGTAGGAGACTTTTGAGAAACCTTTTAGATGCTATGAAAGTTTAGAATGAAGTTTTCCCCGAAGAAGTGGTTTTTTGGGTTTAGGTGAGGTAATTTTCTTGGGTATATGGTGACGGGGAGGGAAATGAGGTGAACCTAGAAAAGAGCAGTGCTAGAAATGCCAGAACAGAAGACAATAAGGGATGTGTAGGTGTTGGAGTGGAATATGACATGGTTGACTAGATTAATCTCTCATTCGGCCGAGAAGAGGTTCTACTTTTTAAGACCTTATGAAATGGAGCTCTCTTTGAGTGATCAGAAGAAGCATCTATGGCTTTTGATAAGCTAGAGAACTGGCTGGTATGCCATTATTGACAAAGACATTGGTGCGAGAGGATCTTGTGCTTTATGTTTCAGTAGAGGAGGTGGAGGTTAACTCAGTTTTTAATTTAAGGGGAAGTGGAACAACATAGACCTATTTACTATGTTAGCGGGATGTTTAAGGGGTTGAACAAAGGTAATTAGAACTAGAGAAAGGGGTGTTGTCATTGGTGTACACAACTCGCAAGCTGAATTGAACATATGAGCAAGGTATAACTAATTTAGCTTTGAAGCAGGTTTTAGGATGGCCTAGTGTATCTGGTTTTTTTAGTGAAGTGGGTGATTGATCTTAGAGAGTATGATTTCGAGTGCAAGATGTGGGTAGCAATAAAGTCATAGGTGATCGCTAATTTCATTTTGGAGATGCTAAAGGTTCTAGAACTCATAAATGAGAAGTGGTTATTCCATGTGGATAAATCAACCATGACAGATAGGGCTGGGGCTGGTATAGTCTTAACTAAACCAATGGATATTGTTTATACTATGCATTTAAGTTTTTCTTAAAGCATCAAACAATGAGGAATAATATGAGGAATTAATCTAGGGGATGTAGATGGCAATTGAGCTAGGAGTTCATCACCTTTTTTCCTATCGGATTCGCAACTGGTGGATTGTCAGTTGGATGGTTCTTTTGAAGTAATAGATATGATACATGAATATGTAAACAAATTGAATAGGTTGAAAGCGCAGTTTGAGAATTTTCACTTAAGATATATACCCAAGACAGAAAATTTGCGAGTTTGAGGTCGTTTCATTTAATGATTGTCATACTTGCATAATCACACAGGTGGAGTAGCATGCGAGCAGCACATCAGGTAATGTGATGGGAATATATGAGAGGGCAGGTTAGAAAAGTCTAATACAAACATTATTTTCGAACATAACTAAGGGGACTGTCTCGGTCACATTTGTAGAAGCACACCATGCAGCTCATTGTTGTATGATAGATGGGAATCTATATAAAAGGTCATATATTGGGCCATATATTTGATGTATTTGGAGGAGTGGCGAAATGTGTGGAGATATATGAGGGATATTGCAGAAATCATGCAAGGAGTTGGGCATTGGTCAGAGAGGCTCATGGAAGCTATTTTTTTTTTGTACAAACATGAAGAATATGATAGGATAGCTTGTGCGAGTGTGTAGAAAGTGTTATTTGCACTCCCCACTCATTCATGTGTTTGATGATATGGTATTGATGAAATCAACATGCACTATGGCATAGTAGGGAACATAACTCATCGATCATTTTCCTACCTAGGTTGGACAAAATAAGTTCTTGGTCGTGGCAGTGGATTACTTTAGCATATGGGTAGAAGAAGAGGCCCTAAATACTAATACTTAGCAAATAATAATGGACTTCTTATTTGATAATATTTGTTGTCAGTTTGGGGTTCCGAGGGTACTGGTTTTGTATAACACTACATAGTTTAATGGGAAGAAGATTCAGGCTTGGTGTAAAGAATGAAAGATTTTATCGATGCAGAATATGAATTTGATAGAAGAAATCAATAAGCAATTAAACAAAAAATAGGAATAGACACAATTTACCCAGGTTCACCTCAATTTGAGGCTACGTCCTGCAAAAGGAATTCACTATATTATTATGTCTTGTTTTCCACACACACAACTCATTACAATGATATCACTTTAAATAGGCTACCACACGAGTACATAATATTGGGTATAAACCTAGCCCATTCCCAGAATCCCTTTAAACCCACACCACACGGCCCAACATAGATAAAGCTCAGACCCGTTGGTGCTGACCGGGCAGCGGGACCCCCGACTCGGGGGCGCTGCCCCCAAACCGGTTCATACCTCGATTCCCCTAAGCTCACGTGGGCATCCCCAATGTGAGAAACAAGGTTCCTCGAAATATTTACCAACTCCAACAAAGAAATGATGATCCAACATAGGTATGCTTCGATGGCGTATCCCCAAGCTAATGATCAGGTGGAGGTGATGAACATGATTATGCTATAGGTATTGAAGGAACATTTGGAAAAGTCTTGTGGGGCATGGGTAGACGAGCTCTCATCAATGTAGTGGACATACTAAATCATCATGCAATCTACTACAGAAGAGTCACTTTTTATTCTAGTCTATGAATTAGAAGTCATAATCCCGACAGAGATTGAAGCCAAGCCCTTTCGAGTGCAATCTCATATTTTGAAGGCTCATGAGCAATTTTCACAAAAGGTCTTAGATCTAGTGGTTGAGGTGCGGGACATAGATACGATCAGATGGAAAATATAAACGAAAGATAAACTGGCATATAATCAGCGTGTTAGGAAGAGATATTTTCAGGTTAGAGATATGTTGTGGCAGAAATTCGATGCCAATACGACGCTTAATCTAACCGGGAAGGGCCTTACAAAAATACCAAAGTACTTGTAGGAGGGCTTATAGTTTAGAAGATGCAAGGGGAAAGTAGCTATCCAGAGCATGGAACGCGTGCCATCTTAAGAAATATTATTCTTAAGATCCTTTGGGATTATTATATATCTTTATTTTATTTCTAAATTATGCTGTGAAGATGAAGTTATCAGTACTTAAATTAATAGCTAGTCTGATACTGGTCAAGGGAAGGCTCGAGCTGATTGATAGCCATGGGTTTAAATTCTATTCATAATCTGTGTATAGTTAAACCAAGTTGGTATGTACTCGAGCTACGTGCGTAGCTCAGTCTGACACATATGGGGTGACTTGGAATTCTTGTTACTATGTGGCCATTGGAGGTTGTATTGGAAGGAGAAGAGCTAACAACAACAACATTGAATATACAATAGGTGTTCTTGCAAATAATTCTCTTAAAAATTAATATGATTGTTGGTGTTATGGTTGGGAGTGAAATAAGTTTATCATGGATATAGAGGTTTAGCTGTGGAACAAGAATTCAAGAGTTTTTAGAATATGAAGAGGTGTCTTGTACGCGTTACTTGTTTAAATTAGTTATAGTTATTACTTATGTTTTTATCAATATTTTACTTTGTAATGGAATATCGTATATGAATATATTATTTAAATTGTGAAAAGAAGAGTGACATGTTTTAGTCATTCCATTCGAACCCACTAATGAGAAAGGTAATGGTTCATTTATGAATAGACATGAAGACAAACATAATATACAAAAATAGCACAAATACAAGGTAGAAAAAGACAAAAAGGAGATAACATTGAATTCATAAACAATCATCAATTAAAATTATAAATGTAAAGTCAAAATCCGAGAGGCACTAGTTCCCTTGGTCTAAGGGTGGCGATGCCCTATTGGCAGCTTAGTAGTCATAGGGACAACCGAGGAGTCTAGAACAAGCGAACTTAATGGGACATCAAACTCGGGGGATAAGTTGGTCGATTGAACAACGATCACGACAATGGGTTACCACCAGGGAAAGTTCTTGTGATGCTTCATGTCTCCTTTCTAATTATATGGAGGTGGAAGGTCAGCTTTGCCTTCGCCATTTCCACTTGATGAGGAGAGCCTAATACCTGTAGTTTTTGATGGAAAAGGCAAAACTTTACTTCGCAGCTGGCCCTGTTCTCACCAGAAAGGCATTGGAGTTGTGATATGGCCGAAGTAGCTTCACACGATATGTTTTGAGAAATTTTCTATTAACCTCGCTCATCCAGAAGATTTCTCGAGCTTCCATAAATCTCCCTTTCCGATATTGGGTCGTATCAGCAACAACATTAGCTTATTTTCTCTATATTAAGCTCCACTCGAGTTTCTTTTTTAATTGACTCATTGGATCATCTAGTTGTTTTTGCATGGTGTTGCCTTGAAGCCAAGCTTCATTTTGGAAGTGGTTTACTTTTTCTTCTAAGCTCTCCTCTTGGTTTGTAGTTTTGTTTCATCGACCGAAAGGTACTCACTAAAAGAATGTTTTCCGTGAATGTTTCCTTCATTGCTCATAGATATTTATAAAATATACATGGAGTAATACAATCATAATTCTAGGCAATAAGTTAGGAAACAATAAATTTATCCTACAAATAAGGAAACGAGATATACACTCTGACTAAGCTAATTATTTACATAATTATCTTAACACACCCTCGTAGTCAAAGCGGGAGGGCCACGGACGCTGAGACTATCCCAAAAATCTTCAAACAGTATACGTGGAAGTCCCTTAGTAAAAATGTCCGCAATTTGATGTCGAGTAGGAACATGAAGTACTCGGACATCACCACGCGCAACCTTCTCCCTAACAATGAGTATATCCATCTCGATGTGTTTGGTTCTTTGATGATGCACCAGATTACCCGAGAGATAGATTGCGCTTACATTGTCACGGTACATTAAAGTAGCCTTCTGAAGCGGAAAATGTAACTCTAGTAACAAGTTTCAAAGCCAACAAGATTCGGACACCACATTTGCTACTCCCCTATATTCGGCTTCGGCACTTGACTTGGAGAGTGTAGCTTGGCGTTTTGATGACCAAGATACTAAATTATCCCCTAGATAAACACAATATCCCGAGGTAGAACGCCTTATATTGGGGCATCCCCCCCAATCTGCATCGGTGTAGGAGATAAGTGACAAGGTAGAGGATGGATATAAGTGCAGCCCATGATACTTAGTACCTTGAACATAGCGAATTATTCGCTTAAGAGCAGCCATATAATAATCCTTGGGGTCGTGCATGTGTAAACATACCTGCTGGACTGCGTATGATATGTCGGGGTCTTGTGAATGTTAGATATTGCAATGCCCCTGCTAAGTTGCGGTAGTGAGTCGGGTTAGCAAAGGGACTGCCCGACGTACCCACTTTCGGCTTGGTATCAACCGGTGAGGCTGATAGTTTACAAGCCGTCATACTCGCTCTCTCAATTATGTCCTCCGCATACTTGCGTTGTGAAAGGAATAGACCCCCTTTGTGTCGAGTAACAGCGATGCCAAGGAAATAATTTAAAGGACCTAAATCCTTCATTGCAAATTTGGAGCCCAGAAGAGATATAATAGAACACCGGAGAGCATGAGAGAAGATGTCAAAATTATGTCATCCACATACAATAAAATATATGCCGTTTGTAACCCTGACCGATATATGAATAAAGAATTATCAAACTTGCTGTTAATAAAACCAATGGACAACACATAATCCGCAAACCTTTTGTACCATGCCCGGGGTGCTTGCTTAAGGCCATATAAGGACTTACGCAACAAACACACATAATCTGGTTTAGTGCGATCACGAAAATTGAGAGGTTGATGCATATACACTGTCTCATTAAGCTCACCATGCAAAAATGCATTCTTGACATCAAGTGGATGAATTGGCCAAGATTTAGATAAAGCAAGGCTAAGAACAGTCCGAATAGTCTCCGGCTTGACCACCGGACTAAAAGTTTCTCCACAATCAATGCCCACCTGTTGAGTTTTTCCATCACCTACAAGACGGGCTTTATGTCTCTGAAAATCACCATTAGATTTTACTTTATGAGTAAAAATCCACATAGAACGAATGACATTAACATCAGGCGGACGGTGCACCAACTCCCACGTCTTATTTGTAATAAGAGCATTAAATTCATCACCCATCGCCAATTTCCAATTAGGATCACGAAGAGAATCAATTGGGTTACGAGGAATAGGGGATTTCGTAACTTTAGAAACTGTAGCAACATTGCAATATTTCTTATTTGGCTTGAAAATACCATGTCGGCTACACGTGACCATAGTTGGATGAGGGGTGGGCTGCGGTGGAAGAGAGACAGTGGGCTGCAAATCCTATTGGGCTGGGGTAGCTACAGGTGCAGTTTGTGGGCTGGTTGGTGAATTTGGCCCAGCTGGAGGAGGAGAGGCCGTGAGCTGGGATGGGGAAGGTGGAGGTGAAGAATGGGGTGGGGAATGGATTCATTCTCACTCAAAGGAGGCTGGGCCGTATTACTGGGCCCAGTATATGAGGAAGCCTGCATATGATGAATTAGATATGGAGATAGGCTGGCATCTAAAAAATCATAAGTTTTGGCAGTAGAAGTATGCAACCTAGCAAATGGGAACACAGTTTCATCAAAAAGCACATGACGACATATGATGATTTTTTGTGATGAAAGATCATAACATTTATAACCTCTATGGTTCGGAGGGAATCTTAAAAACACATAAGGAGTGGAACGGGGTTGGAGCTTATTTATCGTGATCGAAGGAAACAGAGGATAACAAAGACACCTAAAAACCCATAAGTGAGAATACGAAGGTTCCCTACGATAGAGGACATGAAGAGGAGACTTGTTCCCTAACAACTTGCCAGGGAGAATGTAATGCAAATAAGTTGCCATTTGTAAAGCATGGTGACAAAATGAAGGTGGTAAAGAGGCATGAGAAAGAAGAGTGCGAGTGATATTATTAAGTGACCTTAGTTTTCTTTCGGCTTTACCATTTTGTGAGGACGTATGAGGACAAGAGAGACGGAAAGACAACCCATTTGACGCACAAAATGCCCAAAAAGAACTATTATCATATTCCCGCCCATTATCACATTGGATATTCTTAATAGGACGCTCAAATTGTGTGCGAATATAAGAGTGAAAAGCTAAAAATTTATCAAAGACATCCGATTTTTTAGCCAAGGGAAAGGTCCACACAAATTTAGAAAAATCATCCAAAATGAGCATATAATAACGATGTCCTGAAGAACTCAAAACGGGAGATGACCAAAGATCACTATGTATTATATCAAACGGCAAAGTAGTAGATGACATAGAAGAATAAAATGGAACTTAATGTGTTTCCCAAGAACACAAGAATGACAAATACTAGAACTGGAAGTACGATTACATTCAATACTTTTATTACTACGAAGAGTATCTAAAATACTTGACCCCGGATGACCCAATCGATCATGCCAAATAGAAGGCGCTAAAGCTGCAAAACTTGAAGGTGAAGAGCAATCTGTGGATGTGGTGTTGGTGAGAGGATAAAGATCACCCGTGCTATTACATATCGTTATTGGCCTCCCCGTCTGATAATCCTTCACAAAGAAACCATAAGGGTCAAACTCAACAGTCACATTATTATCGGTGGTAAGTTTTTGAACAGAAATAAGATTCTTGATGAGTTTAGGAGCATAAAGAACATTGTTTAGGGATAAGGGAGGACGTGGGGAAGAGAGTGTAGTTTGACCACAACCATTAATAGGAATAGTATGACCATTTCGAACTACAATACCATTAGGATGATTGCTCAATTAAAATAAGACGTGAGATTACCGTTGGAGGATGTCATATGAGAAGTGGCTCTAGTGTCCATGTACCACGAGGGGTCGGGTTGGCTCAACGTCATAGTGTGCATGGCTTACTCAATGTCTGTTGGAGCGTACTGCATAGGCTGGGTTGAAGCTGCATAAACTTGTGGACGGGGGCTCAAAAGACCAGGCTGCTTGGGCGGGCCTTGAGGACGAGCCCAGCCCTGGTTGGGGTATGGACATGGAGGGGTAGCCCATTGAGGCACCCATCCCCAACTTGGGTATTGTGCCCACTGCTGCTGCTGCCAGTTGGCTGGAGGGGACAACCACTGCTACTGCTGTTGGCCGGAGCCTCCTCGGCTACCGCCCTTCCCACCGGAATGTCCACCCTTGCCACCGAAATTTCCACCTTTGCCAACGTTCTATTTTCGGCAACCCGAGGTCTTCTGCTTGATTCTAACACGTTAACCTATATCATATCTATCATCAGAATTTTGGGATTGAACCACCATAGCTGACGCCCCACCAGAGCTTGTGGCTGTTTGCTTTCCAAGCACCGCCTCTTCAAGCGTGAGCATCAAACGAGCCTGGTAAAATAGAGGTAGAGGAGAACTCTGTCGTATAAGGGTAGCAACGCCCTTATAAGGTTCGGTTAGACCTGAAACCAACTGAAGAACTAGTTGATTATTGCCCACCGGTGCTCCAACATTGCGCAATTCGTCAGAAAGACTCTTGAGCCTTTGACAGTAAGCCAAAGCATTGGGAAAATCCTCCATTTTTGTAGTAGAAGATTCTTGTTCTAGAGTCACAACATGATAATTTTGATTGTCTTGGAATATATCATCCAACCTACACCAAGCCTCCATGGCCGTAGCATCGGGTTCGATAATGTTTTGCAAAAGATCGTTAGAAATTGTGGCATAAATCCAAGAGTTCACGGCTGCATCCAAAGTAGACCATAACTCCTGCTCTTCATCAGTGAGAGGAGCTTTCTCCTTCCCCTTATCCTTAGACGTAGGAGGAATAATATGATCCAGAACCCTGTGAGAACGAGCGTGAATTTTGAAGAGTTCCGCCCAAGTAGAATATTGTGAGTTTTCGAATTCAAGAACAATCAGGATGTTGTGCTTGATATTTGTCACAGTGAGTGCGGGGTGAAACGAGGATTTTGATTCCCCCATAGTAGGAAAACGGAGAAGAGAAGAAGAATTGAAGAAGAAGAAGTGCGGAAAAACTAGGGTGCAGCGGAAGAAAATCGCCCTAGACTGCTGATACCATAAAAGAATGTTTTTCGTGAATGTTTCCTTCATTGATCATAGATATTTATACAATATACATGGAGTAATACAACCATAATTCTAGGCAATAAACTAGGAAACAATAAAATTATCCTACAAATAAGGAAATGAGATATACACTCTGACTAAGCTAATTATTTACATAATTATCTTAATACTCACCAAGAATGGAAAGGACTATGAAAATGACCTGCGGAAAGACCATGAAATATGAGTACTCTAATTACATTAAGGTTTTATGATAACATTTGTGATAACTTGATAAGTTTACATATATGAGCGAGTTGTTTGGTGACAATATCCGGTTTATGTAGGGGGTCTAACCTACTCAAAACCTCTCAATCCCTGAGGATCATTTGTTCTCTTAGTAAGGAAGTAATATCTCCTTTTCCTTGCATTTTATCAGGCTTCTCAGAGGTTCCTCCAGATCTGTGCTCAACACCTATGTAGGATGAGATCTCTTGGAAGCCCATCTTTTTGTATTCTTTAGGGTGGGTATCGGAGCTTGTGGTTGGTGGACGACATGTGTGATAACTCCCCAAAATTGTTGACATGTGGGGTGTCAGGTGCGAGCTAGAGCAAGTGACTGCAGACTGAAGCTCGATAGAAGTGGGGGTCAGTGTGGTTATTTGTTATGGATGTATGATTTCCACCATGTTCTCTCTTAGGTCTGACTCACATCTTAACATGAAGTTATTTGGAATACACTCAGAGGCAAAGAACAATAATAATTAAATACATTATGGGATTTTCACAATTCAAGTTATTGGTAAATCATGCCAGGGTCATACCAAAGTCACAAATAGGGAAACAGGTTTGTTGCTTAAGCTGATGTATGTTAATGCGCATTGGTTCTTAGTCATTCAGAGCACATCCAATGGGAATTTGTTCTATTGAGCGATATGTTGTTCGTATTTAGTGGGTTGAGATAATCAACTAGGATCTCTCCTTGGGGAGAGGTCCTAGTGTGATAATTGGTGGGAAAGTCTCATGGCCAAGGATTTCAGGTAGAAAAAACTTGGACTGTAAGTCATTTACCTTCAATTTCTATAGAAAATGAGCTTTATTACGAGAGTATAGGCAGAAAGAACCTATCTTGTACTTTAGGTTGTAGTAGAAGAAAAAGTCTACCTTGGTGGTAATCGGTAATAAAAAAATAATATAAAATATCATAAAATGAAGTAGATAGAGTTAGGAGTTAGTTGATTCAGTGGTAGGTCGTATCTACATGAGAGTTCAACAAAAGATGAGTTCACAGGGAACCCAAGTCCTCTCAAGATTTGGTCTTCGAAGAAAGTTAAGTAACCTACAAGTGGTCTTTTGGAGACCTCGCTGGAAGTGAAGGGCAATATGAGTTTCATTTGGTCAAGTAGGAACAAGTTTTTGATAAACTTTTCCAAGACTTCGAGGCATTAAGAATCGGAAGATTAATAATGGTCTTTTTCATTTTTTGATTGATCTTGGGAAGGTGGGCGTGAGAGGTTGTTTGTACCATAGTGATATGATCAAGTGTAATAAAGTAGTTTGTGCCTAAAAGAGGTGTCCCTAAGGTATTGGTCGTAGTGGTTGGGGAAGTGATAGCAAAGCTATATTTTTAGGTGAGGGTGAAACAAGTAACGCTCGGGGAAGTCCTTCCAATTTACTCCATCTTATGTCACCTTCAGGTTCATCTATTAAGAATGTGTTAAGGTTTGAGAGAGGTTGCTTAGTCAAGGGTTTTACCTCATTGAAGGTAGAATCAGAACCATGGGTCAGAGGGGAATATACTTTGTTAGAGCTCTTAGGTTTTTGTGAGTCTCATTCTAATGATATCGCTAAAATTAAACAAATTTAAACACAAATCACAAAATCACAAAATCACAAATAGAGTCTTGTATACATAATTATCATCATCATGGAGCTTACGAAATTTATGGGTAACTAAAGAGGCGAGATCTTCTTTAGTAGAGGAGAGCTCTTCTTTAGAAGAGACGTCCTCTTATATAGAAGACGTGAACCTTAGATTGGAAACATGGCTCTTTTTTATACAAAAAGCACACAAGCCTCACTTCTATCCTAATTCGATTTTATGTTCTACATTCTGAGCTCTCACATATCTCTCTCGAAAAATAAATGAATTAAGCATTGGAGGGCCTATGCTGGGGTTGTCCGGCTGGGGTTCTGTTTTGCAGGTTGATCAGGTTGGCAGGAGCTTTCTGGAGGTCCATCAGGTTGCCTAGCACACATTTGAGGTTAGCACTCTACTTTCTTGGTGAACTAAATTTCTTGATCGCATCAAGTGGCACCGTCTATGGGAAAGGGTGACTTCGAATCATTGGGCTAAAACGTGAGGAACAATTATGTATTTTAGTCGAATTAATCGTGGAATGTTGGAATAAATTTACCAATTGCACAGATAAGGCCCTTTTCTTATTTGATCTTCTAGCATTAATTACCGGTACTCTATTTTCTATGGTAACAAGTATCATGATTTTATTTGCTTTATTTGGGCTAGCATGTGTCGTGGAATCTTTGTGAGTTTGTTGAATTTTAATAGCAAACAAACATGAGGATTGCCTTGATCAAATCACATCTTGGGTTTAATATGAGGATTATTTTTTGGACCGTTTCCACGCTTACAAATCTATTATTATAATTAGGCAAATTAGTGGTATCTTTATTTTATTAGGCAGTAATGAGCTTACCATATTCTAGTGCTGTAGCGTGATATATATATTTCCTTGTAAATCACTTTCCAACACAAAAAAAGAAATATAATTGGATTTATACAATTTACATGGTATCAGCCTAACTTTTGTGCACAAAAACCCTCATTCTCAAAATCTTTCTTCATCCTTCCGCCTCTCTCATGGCAAGTTCTCTATCCTCCTCAACTGATCTCCTTCCATTCTCGACGTTGATTCAAATAATCACCGCCAAATTATCGTCCACTAACTATTTGTTATGGCGTACTCAAGTGGAACCCCTATTGGTCTGTCAAGATTTATTCGGCTGCGTTGACGGTTCTGTTACCTCTCTAGCAACTCATATTACCAACAACACGGGACAAACTGAGGCAAACCCAGACTTTCGCGAGTGGAATCGACAAGATCAAAAACTCAAAAGCCTACTGCTCTCTTCCCTAACCGAAGAGGCCATGGACATGGTGATCGGATGTTCCTCATCTCGATCTGTTTGGACAGCCCTTGAGTCAACATTTAACAGCAATTCCCAGCCGCGTGAATTCAGCCTCCAAAATGAACTACACAGCCTAGTGCGTGGGTCTCGCACAGTTGGTGAATATGGGCGCCAATTTAAGAATATTTGCAACCAGCTTGCAGCGATTGGTCGTCCCATAACTAATTCAGATAAATCTCATCGTTTTTACGCGGTTTGGGGCCTACTTTTCTGGCCTTCACGGCGGCGCTCATGGCCAAACCACCTCTGCCCTTATTTCCTGAATTATTGTCAAATGCAGAGAGTTTTGATCTTTTCGATGGCTTGGCGGGTGGAGTTCCAACCAATCCCACCAATGTTGCGTTCGTGGCTCATTCTCAATCATAAAATCATGGTCGTAGTTCTTCTTCTCGTGGAGGTCGTGGTAATAATCATAATTCGTATAAAGGACGTACCAACAACACCAGACCTCGTCATCCACCTCGTTGCTTCTTTTGTAGTGGTGAGAATTTTGCGGACAAATGTCCACGTTTTCGAATTGTTCAACGTAAT
The DNA here is from genome assembly GCA_014905375.1 of Phtheirospermum japonicum. Taxonomy (NCBI): domain Eukaryota; kingdom Viridiplantae; phylum Streptophyta; class Magnoliopsida; order Lamiales; family Orobanchaceae; genus Phtheirospermum; species Phtheirospermum japonicum. The sequence continues at coordinate 301,796 of BMAC01000087.1, read as the reverse complement.
CAATCTAATGATGTTGCGAATCTTGTGGAAGCCTTCAACGCAAACTGTGCTGTCTCGTCACCCACATCTGATTGGTATATTGATACAGGCGCATCGGCACATATGATGCCTTCTTCCTCATCTTCGGATTCACACACATCCTATACGGGTTCTGATCAAGTTGTCGTTGGTAACGGTGCTCACCTCCCTATATTTCATACCGGTTCTCTCAACTTATCATCCAAACTTAAACTACTTGATGTTCTTGTTGTCTCACACATCACTAAAAACTTTCTTTCAATTATTAAGCTAACGTATGACTTTCCTGTTAATGTGCTCTTCACTGATAATGTTTTTGCTATTCAGAATCGTCAAACCAGGGAGATCATAGCCAAAGGACGGCGTGATAATGGCTTATATGTTTTGGAACAAGTTTCATCCGCTTTTGTTGCTGCTCTAACCTCCAAACGCCTTCGTGCTTCTCTCGAATTATGGTACTCACATCTTGGCCATGTCGCCTTTGATACTATTAGTCTATTGAATAAATCGGGTTTATTATCAGTTACTTCTTTATTACCCAAACCTTCAATTTGTTCGTCGTGTCAACTTGCTAAAAGTAAGCGTTTGTCTTTTACTCTTAATGATAAAAGTGCTTCTCATGTCTTGGACTTGGTTCACTGTGATTTTTGGGGACCATCTCCGGTTCCCTCTACTATGGGTTTTCGCTATTATGTTATTTTTGTGGATGGTTTTTCTCGCTTCACTTGGATGTATCCATTGTTTGGTAAAGATAATTTTTATGATGTGTTGGCGCAATTATAAACCTTTGTACAAACACAGTTTGGGTGCCCTATTATAACTTTTCAAAGTGACGGTGGAACAGAATATACAAACAAAAAGGTTTTTCATTATTAGAAGGAAAAAGGGACTCATCATTCAATCTCATGCCCGTACACCCCTGCTCAAAACGGTCGGGCTGAGAGAAAACATAGACACATCACCGAAACAGGATTGGCCATGCTATTTCATGCTCATGCTTCTACCGCTTTATGGATAGACGCATTCACTTCTGCCATTTTCATTATAAATCGGCTTCCGTCTCCAGTGCTAAATGGAAAATCTCCGTTTGAATTACTATTTAATATCACTCCAAATTATGGTAATTTTCACCCCGTTGGATGCAGGGTATTTCCTTGCTTGCGTGATTATAAAACAAATAAATTATCTCCTCGCAGTGCCCCATGTGTCTTCATTGGGTATAACAACTTTTATAAGGGTGTTCAGTGCCTCGATCAAATGACGTCTCAAATATATATTACAAGACATGCTCAGTTTGATGAACAAAATTTTCCTTTTGCTGGACATGGCGCCAAATCAAGCAAATCTTCTGTGGAATTCTTTACTTTTGATGAAGCAGTTTCTCGACCCGAAATCTTTTAACCCAGCTCACGCTCATCTCTGTCAGCTTCTTTAGGGCCTGTTAGGCCTTGCATTGTTTGTAGCGATCCAAACTCAACACATCTCAGCTCAACACCTTCATCTCCTGGACCAGGAACATATGCACTTCCTGGACCAACGACGACACCATCTCCTGGCCTAGTATCAACTTCTTTTGATTGTGGCCCTACCTGCCCTCAACTAGAGCACCCACCGATCTTACCACCACTTGTCATTGCTCCGACTTCGCACAATCATCCAATGCAAACACGATCAAAGTCAGGCATTTCCAAGCCCAAACATTTTGCAGACATTGCTCACACCAAGCTCCTCACAGCCTTACTCGCTTCTAAAGAGCCAAAGGGTTTTAAATCTGCTTCCAGGCATTCTGAATAGCTTGTAGCAATGGATGACAAAATTACCTCTCTTCCCAACAACAACACATGGGATCTAGTCCCACGACCGTACAATACGAATGTTGTCGGTTCCAAATGGGTTTTTCGTACTAAATTCTTCTCCAATGGGTCTATCGATCGTCTAAGAGCTCATCTTGTGGCTCAAGATTTCACCCAACTTCCAGGTTTTTATTATTCGCATACTTTTATTACCGTTGTCAAAGCATCCATGATACGCATCATTCTAGCTCTTGCTGTCAATCAAAACTGGACTCTACATCCATTGGATGTAAAAAATGCCTTCCTCAATGGTAATTTATCAGAAACAGTATACATGGAGAAACCATCGGGCTATATTGATCCACGCCTTCCAAGTCATGTTTGTCGCCTCAAGAAAGCTCTGTAGGGGCTTACGCAGGCGCCATGCGCCTGGTTTCAGTGTTTGAGCAATTTTTTGAATAGTCTTGGTTTTCAGTGTAGTTGTTCTGATGCTTCTCTATTTTTTTTCCACCAAGGTAACCTCACGCTCTATCTTCTTGTTTATATTGATGATGTCATCCTTACAGGGAACTCACATACTCTCATTCAAAAGTTCATTACTCGCATCAACAAAGAATTCGCGATAAAAGATCTCGGGCGCCTTAGCTACTTCCTTGGACTCGAGGTCTCATATACTCCTAATGGGCTTTTCTTGAGTCACGCAAAATATGCTCGTGATATTCTCACTCGTGCTAAGATTCTTGACTCCAAACCAGTCCATACACCGTTAGCCGCTGGACAAACTTTAGTTTCCACTGGAGTCGCTTTTGAAGACGCTACTCTTTATCGTTCATTGGTCGGCGACCTTCAATACTTGACAATCACTCGTCCCGATCTCTCATTTGCAGTTAACCTTTTGAGCCAATTTCTTCAAGTCCCTACCATTGATCATTTTCAAGCATTCAAATGAATTTTGCGCTACATCAAAGGAACCATTGATCATGGTTTATCCTTTACTCGTGCTTCCGACACTACGCTTTTAGGATACTCTGACGCGGATTTGGCCCGATGCACTGAAACACGACGCTCCACCTACGGCTACTCTATTTTTCTTGGTGGCAACCTAATATCATAGAGTGCGAAAAAGAAACCAACCGTCGCTCGCTCTAGCTACGAATTCGAGTATCGCGCATTAGCTAATTCAGCAGCGGAGCTGATTTGGGTAACTCAACTACTTCAAGAATTGCGTGCGTTACCTCCCGACCGGACCATTCTTTTTTGTGACAATAAGAATGCAATATTTCTATCAAAAAATCCGGTTGCCCACAAACGAGCCAAACACATTGATATCGATTATCACTTTGTCCGCGAACTGGTTTCCGAAGGCAAAATATTAACTCATTTCATACCATCCGACCTACAAATTGCGGGCATTTTCACAAAGAGTTTGGCTCGACCACTATTTGAGTTATTCCAGTTCAAGCTTCGAGTTAGTTGAGCTTCGAGTTAGTTCCCACCCAACCTCTTGCTTGAAGGGGGGTAATAGCAATCAAACATGAGGATTGCCTTGATCAAATCACATCTTGGGCTTAATATGAGGATTATTTTTTGGACCGTTTCCACAATTACAAATCTATTATTGTAATTAGGTAGATTAGTCATATCTTTATTTTATTAGGCAGTAATGAGCTTACCATATATTAGTGTTGTAGCTTGATATATATATATATTTCCTTGTAAATCACTTTTCAACATAAAAAAATAAATATAATTGGATTTATACAATTTACAGTTTTTATTACTTGTCGAGCAGAAAGAAACCGAAAGCTGATTGATATGGGATATAATAGATTGTGGCATTACTTGCAGGATAAGGTTAATGGATATATCTATATTTATAATTAGTGATCTTCATATATTATTAATGATTGCATATTGATTAGGGAATCTTAAGATTAATACTTATGGCTGAGGCTTTAAGAATTTATCAAATCTAGCCTTGCATATGGGCACAACCAGTAATGCTGGATGAAAAGATGAAAAGCGACTAATCAATCTTGATACGAATTAAATAGGTCGGCAGGTTAAAGATAAGGATTGTGCTCCAATTCCCCTATAGTTACAATTCCAAAATTAGAAATTATAAAATTCACTCCGGGCACTACCTGTATGGCAAGTTGGGGAATAACGGCTTTTTAACAAAGATAAGTTTTAATATTTTCATATTATTTATTTATTAATAATAAAGGATTACAAATTAATTTAATAATGATTTTCGTGAGTAAGGGTTGCGACGCTCACATAATACTTATTGATTATTTTTTATGACCGCCTACTAATTTATTGAGTGCAGGTTTGCCTCTTTATTTCGTATTGATTTTGGTCTTGAAGGGTTAATTTATGTGCTGCCCAAAATATATCTCTGGGATGGTCAACTCAACGCGACGAGGTCGTCAATATTTAAGCTATTACATCTGGTCACGTGTCAAAATATTCAAGGAGATGTGATGGTGAAAACTCTGCTACCTGAAAGTAAAGAGATCGCGCAGTTGGATATTCGAGGAGAGGTAAAATTTTCTATGGCATCAATATGACTACGTATCAGGTACACTCGTTTAAAACTCGTAAAAAGGAATATTCTTTGTTTCCTTTATCTACCTTGATTTTTATCAGCTAGAACATGAGGGACTAGTTGATTTATATGGTTTAATATTGTTTAAAATGGTTTAATTGGTGTATATGGTTTATTTGGAGCAAAGGCTGTGTAATTATAATTATTTCAGCTCGAATGTTTACGAACAAACTCGCGCCCATTTTATAAGTATGGATTTGACACTTAATTTCTGCGTACTATACTAAAACGACACCGTTTTTCCAACTACCAAACAATCTAAAGAAACAGACACGTACACTACATTGTCCATGCTGCGACCTCAACTGATTCTCGCCACCTCACTCTTATTCTCGCGACCTTAGCTACGACCTCATGCGACCTCATTACATAGAACAATATATGGTTTATTTGACTTATACATGGGGGACTAAGTAATTTTCTTGCTCACCTATGGTCTAATTTTACTGGTGATGCGACCTAGTAGCTTTCTTTGCACACATTATTTGAACATGGGGGACTGAGTAGTTTTCTCGGTCACTTGTGATCTAATATGGACTATGGTATGAGGTCTTAGCGGACTAAAGGCATGGATATGGTTATTGGCCCATGGTCATTATGATAATTTGGCAGGAGTTCTAATATCTATAATAACTTAGCATAAAGAAGAAATCCTAATTCTAAATCGATGGTTATTTATGGTATTGTGACCTTATATGAGGGTTCATGGTTAACAAATGGTGATACTTAAGTAATATTTCAAGGTTATGGTTTATGGTTAGGGTATGGAATGACTTTTTTGCCGACCTGTTTTAGGTCGAATAAATGGTTTATAGTTTTTCGGCCGAAGTATTTTAGGTCAAAGAAATGAAATCTTTATTTTTTATATTCCAGCTAATTTCGTACCTCAATCAGCTAGAATATGGAGGACTAGCTGATATGACATCAAAAATCAACTCGACTATATATGGTAAGAAAGTAACAAAAGGGGTTAGAAGGTTTTAGGTCCCACCGAATATGGAAAAAAGGTTTTATGGTTATTATAGAATTATGGAAACTAATAATCCTAATATGAGAACATTTCCTAATTATGAATTGGGTATTATTAGGAGATTTAATCCCATCTTATGAAGGAATCTTATTAGTTGGTGGAGAAGTTGAAATAATCTTATATATAGGGGATTCAAGATATATTATTTTCATAACATATTCTCATAATATTCGATTCTCATGGATCATAGAACTCAAAGTTTTATGTGGAATAATTCATTAACTTCAATATTATCATAATTATCATCATCATGGAGCTTACGAAATTTATAAGGAAATAAAGAGGCGAGCTCTTCTTTAGCAGAGGCGACCTCTTATATAGGAGACGAGAACTTTAGATTGGGAAAAGTCTCTTGTTTATACAAAAAACACACATGCCTCACTTCTATTCTAAGTTGATTTTATATCCTACGTTCTGAACTCTCCCGACAAATATCTGACTTAAGCATTGGAGGACCTACGCCGGGGCTGTTCGGCTTGGGTTCTATTATGCAGTTTGATCAGGTCTCCAGGAGCTTTCTGAAGGTCCATCAGGTCGCCTATCACATATTTGAGGTTAACACTCTCTTTTCTCGGAGAACCAAACTTTTTGGTCGGATCACCTCAAAACTCACAACTCTAGGAATTAACCAAAAGAGTTTATAAAAATGGAGTGTCTTTTATAGTCAAGGACATGGAACAACTCTCCGTGATGAGTCCAAGGAAATAAATAAGATATTACATTTTCTAACATCTAGAATAATGAAAAGGTTACTTTAATAAAGATAAATAAAATGAATCTTGACTAAATATTAAGTGCTTATCAACTCTCAAGTTTATTGAATGAGTAGGTTCATAAAAAACACCAAGATTTGATCAACCATCCGAATTCTCGTATGAAACCACTTTACTGCCACACTTTAGTAAAATGGTCATAACTCATTGTAGGATTATTATTTTCGAACTCTATTTTTTTTGTTAAAAACTATACTCATAGGGATTTTTAATTTTATAAACCTTGTGCTTTAATTAATCACAATCAAAATAGTAAATTTCTCAAAGGTGGAATAATTGCTGGAAATTTCCATGTCACAGAGTAGAACTCTTAGTCACCATAGTTGTTGGATCAGTCGGTAGCGGTAGAACCCAAGCTGGTAAAACCCTAGGTGGAAAATTCTTTGGGGGTAGTTTGAAGTTTTCTACTAAGAAAAGAAGTCCTAGCTGCCGCAAAGCCTGAATTCCTCCCGCCGCCTTCACATTAGGTTGGAAGGTAGAGCCTGAGGAGCGACGAAGTTTAAAGAATCCACTGATAAAGCAGAATCAGCGTGGATGCCTGTAAAGTGTCGTTAGGGTAGTAGGGGTATAATGGTTGTAGTCGCCAAGACTCTCATTGAAGTTTGAAAGGACGGTTGATGAGACTAGAATCCTGCCAAGTCTAGGCAGCTGAGACATTCGATGATGCGCAAAAATGTCTTCAATATATAACTTATCGGTCAATTTAAGTACAATAATAATAATAATAATAATAATAATAAGGGTAAAAAATTATATGCATCCTGTACTATACGCGTTTTTTGAGTTTGCATCCTAACGTTTTTTTTTGTAATTTAATGCATCCTGTACTATACAAAAATTTTAAAGTGCATCCTGTACTATACAATTTTGAAAAAACAAATATACAAAAAAAAATTATTATTTATTTCTGGTGAGACTAGGTGAGAAAATATGTCGGAACTAGTTTTATTAAATAAATAAAATTTATTATTTATTAAATAATAAATTCGGTGAGTTTTTATATTTAATAAAATATGCCGGAACTAGTTTTAAATAAATAATAAATTCGCCGGAACTCACCTAAAGTATACGGGTTTGAAAATATGAAACCTCACTCGCGAGACTAGGTAAGTTCCGGCGAGTTGAGGTGAGTTGGCTGGTCGGAGGATGCACTTTAAGAATTTTGTGAAGTACAAGATGCATTAAATTACAAAAAAAACGTTAGGATGCAAATCCAAAAAACGCGTATAGTACAGGATGGTTACAATCTTTTTCCTAATAATAATAATAATAATAATAATAATAATAATAATAATAAAGAATAAAATGTCTTCGAAGCAATGAGTGCATACTTGTTAATCTCGTCTTAAATTGAAGCTAGAAGCTCAAACGTCTATGATATTTCCCTACATCTCCATTGATTTTTATACATTTAGCGGTTTCAAATCCCACTAGACACACATGAAACATGCATAGTCGCATAGACATGGACATAATTACTTATAAAACATAACCTTCTTTCATATCCATATTCCAGATTGGTAATTACACTCTCTCTCTATCTCTTTTTCATCCTCTCTCTGTTTCTCTCTCTCATGCGCACACATACACACGACCAGTCTGTTGGGTTGTGGAGCCTTAAATACTGTACATCCAAGCCCCAAAGCCGAATTTTTTGGGGGTATTTTAGGGAGTTCGCGTAAAATTATAACTAGGGTTTTCTTGTTATAAATAGCCTGATTGTGTAATTGTAACCCTATCTCAAAAATTATTATAGTACAAACTCCTGGCTTGGCAGCGCCCCCAGACGTAGTCAGAATCTCTCTCTAACGAACTGGGTAAACAATTTTTTGTGTCGTTTTTATTGCTTCTAATCCTAACAACTGGTATCTAGAACGAGGTTCGGTGAGAATATGATGGGTGACGGAAAATTGCAAATTGAGAAGTTTGACGGAACAGATTACGGGTTCTGGAAGATGCAGATCGAGGATTACCTGTACGGTAAAGATCTATACCAGCCTCTGGGTACAAAACCAGAGGCCATGAAAGAGGACGAATGGGAGTTATTGGACAGAAAGGCGATGAGCGTGGTGCGTTTGTCGCTATCCAGAAACGTCGCTCTCCACACAACTAAGGCGAAAACTTTGAAAGAGATTTAGAGACATTATCAAAGATGTACGAGAAGCCATCGACAGCGAACAAGATTCATCTAATGCGAGGTCTTTTCAACCTAAAGATATCAGAGGGTACTGTAGTTGCCGACCATCTCAATGAGTTCAACATGATATAAGCCCAATTGATCTTGTTCGATATTGATCTTGATGATGAGGTCCAAGCCCTAATTTTGCTATCCTCTTTACCAGAAAGCAGGAGCGGAATAGTTACCGCTGTTAGCGCTTCAGCGGGGAAGGAGAAGATGAAGTTTGACGAAGTTAGAGATCTGATTATTAGTGAAGAAATTCGCAGAAGAGAATCGAGCATAACTTCAGGGTCAGCTTTGAGTACATAGAATAGGGTGCGGTCACAATCAAAGGGTAAATTAAATCAAGGTAGATCAAAATCAAGGGGCAGAAGCAAGCTAAGAAAGGATAAGAGTGAGATCAAGTGTTGGAATTGTGACGAGTTAGGTCACTACCAGAACCAGTGCAAAGCACCATTGAAGAAGAAGGACAATAAGTCAACGAACACAATAACAGAAGATATTGCAGACGCACTTATTTTGAGTGTGAGCAGTCCATTAGAATCGTGGGTTTTGGATTTAGGTGCATCGTTTCATTCTTGTAGTAGTGCTAAGGTCATGGAACAGTATACGTCTGATAATTTTGGGGAGGTGTACCTTGCTGATGATGAGCCGCTAAAAATCGTGGGAAAGGGAGATGTTCGGGTCAATACTCCAAATGGTTCCGTATTGCAGTTGCGTAATGTGAGACATATTCTTGGTTTGAGGAGAAATCTACTTTCAGTAGGGCAGCTAGATGACGAAGGTTATGTGGTGACCTTTGGCTGTAGTAACTGGAAGATAACCAAAGGAGCCATAGTGATGGCTCGAGGAAAGAAGGAGGGTACGTTGTATATGACAACTAGTACCAAAGATTGCATTGCTATTGCAGAAAAAAATATTGATGCGGATTTATGGCATTGTCAACTTGGCCACATGAGTTAGAAGGGGATGAAAGAACTGTGTTTGAAGGGTATGCTAAAAGGACTCAAGACAATTGATGTTAGTTTGTGTGAGGATTGTGTCTTTAGTAAATAGAAAAGAGTGAGTTTTATGAAGGGTGGCAGAACCTTAAAGAAACAGAAGTTGGAGTTGGTACACAGTGACTTATGGGGACCATCGCCAATAACATCCCTTGGTGGTACGTCATACTACATGACTTTCATTGATCGTTCTACAAGGAAGGTATGGGTTTACTTTATGAAAAATAAATCTGATGCATTTGATACCTTTAGAAAGTGGAAAGCCCTTGTAGAAAATGAATCAGGTTTGAAAGTAAAGTGCTTAAGATCTGACAATGGCGGAGAGTACGAGCTTAGAGAATTCAAAGAGTATTGTGCTACAAATGGAATTCGCATGGAAAAGACCCTGAGAGGAACTCCTCAGCAGAAAGGAGTGGCCGAGCAAATGAACAAAACTTTTAATGAGCGTGCCAGATGTATGCGGTTGAAGTCAGGTTTACCAAAGATGTTTTGGGTAGATGCAGTTAATAGAGCTGCATTCCTGGTTAATAGAGGACCATCATCTCCTTTGGAGAATGGCATATCAGAGGAGGCTTGGAGTGGTAAGGAGGTAAACCTAACTTATTTTCAAATACTTGGTTGTGTTGCTTATGTTCATATAGATGTTGCAGCAAGAAGTAAGTTGGATGCTAAATCTATTAAATGTGTATTTATTGGATATGGCAGTGATGAATTTGGTTACAGATTCTGGGATGAACAAAATCGAAAAATAATTCACAGTCGAGATGTCATATTTAATGAATAGGTTTTGTACAAGGATAAGATGGGTGCACCAGATGCTGAAAGTGCAGGTACTCGGGTTGTAGAGTTAGATATTTCTAACTCAGGTGGAAGCAAAGCAGTTTAGAATGACCAAGAGGTTTTTGAGGCTGAGTTGAGAACACCACCAGTTCCGTTGCGAAGGTCTACAAGAGTGCGGGGATCACCAGATAAGTTCACACCATCAAATTACTACTTGTTGCTGACTGATGGTGGTGAACCTCAATGTTACGCAGAGGCTGCACATGGTAAGACCAGAAGCAAATGGAGGCTTGCGATGGATGAAGAGATGGACTCCTTGATGTCCAATGACACTTGGGATTTTGTTGAGCTCCCAAAAGGAAAGAAGGCACTGCATAATAAGTGGGTCTACAGAATTAAAGACGAGGCTGATGGAAGCAAACGTTACAAGTCAAGGATTGTTGTGAAGGGATTTCAGCAGAAATACGGTATTGATTATACATATGTTTTTACTCCTGTTGTGAAACTAACCACTATTCGAATGGTTTTGAGTATGGTTGCTGCAGAGAACTTACTGTTAGAGCATATGGATGTACAAACAGCATTTCTCCATGGTGATTTGGAGGAAGAAATATATATGAACCAACCAGAGGGATACTTGTCGGGGGGTAATGGTGACCTAGTGTGTAAACTGAAGAAGATCTTGTATGGTTTGAAACAGCCTCCAAGACAGTGGTACAAGAAGTTTGATAAGTTCATGCTTGATATTGACTTCATCATATGCAATGCTGACCATTGTTTCTACTTCAAGAGAATTGATGATAGTTATATCATATTATTGCTATATGTTGATGACATGTTGATAGCAGGTTCTTGTGCTCGAGAAGTGGATAGATTGAAGAAATAATTGTTAGAACGGTTTGCTATGAAAGACCTTGGAGATGCCAAACAGATTTTGGGTATACGGATTATTCGAGACATGGTGGGAGGAAAATTATACCTTTCTCAGGCGGAGTACATCTAGAAGGTGTTGAAAAGATTCAACATGGATAATGCCAAGCCAGTGAGTATCCCGCTAGGTACTCATTTCAAACTATCTAGCAAAGAGTCTCCTAGCAGTAATGAAGAGCGTGCCCATATGCAGAGGGTTCCCTATGCTTCAGCAATTGTTAGCAGCATGTACGTGATGGTGTGCACGAGACCATACATTTCTCATGTGGTGGGAGTATTTAGTCATTTTATAAGCGATCCGGGTAGACAACATTGGGAAGCAGTGAAGTGGATCCTTAGGTACTTGAGAGGTACCAAAGAGAGAGCCCTATGTTTTGAGGGTAAAGGCGTTGAGCTTGTAGGATACACTGATGCAGATTTAGCATCGAGTGACCTTGATAGAAGGAGAAGTACTACCGGGTATGTATTTACTTTGGGTGGTACAACGATATCTTGGGCTTCTAAGTTGCAGAAGGTTGTGGCTCTATCTACCGCAGAAGCAGAGTATGTAGCAGTGACAGAGTCTAGTAAAGTGATGGTATGGCTGCAAAATTTCTTGGGTGAGTTGGGGAAAGAGCCGAAAAGTGGTATCTTGTACAGTGATAGCCAGAGTGCTATTTTCTTGGCTAAGAATCCAGCATTTCATTCAAGAACAAAGCACATTGGGTTCAAGTATCACTACATATGTTATCTCTTAGAGGAGAAGATCTTGCAGCTAGTGAAGATTCGTGGAATTAACAATCTTGCCGATATGTTGACTAAGGTTGTGACCTTAGAGAAGTTGAAGCTATGCATGGATTCAACTGGGTTTGGAACTTGAGAGGAAGGCTTGGCGCTGCTGATGTTATGAGTTACGTCGAGAAGATGTAGAGATGGTTACATTCGTGATCAGTCTCCAGGTGGGAGATTGTTGGGTTGTGGAGTCTTAAGTACTGTACAACCAAGCCCTCGTCCACGACGATCCTAGACATGGACATAATTACTTATAAAACATAACCTTCTTTCATTTCCATATTCCATATTAGTAATTACACACACACACACACACTCTCTCTCTCTCTCTATCTCTTTTTCATCCTCTCTCTCTCTCATGCACACACATACATACGACCAGTCTGTTGGGTTGTGGAGCCTCAAGTACTGTACATCCAAGCCCCCGAGCTAAATTTTTTGGGGGTATTTTAGGGAGTTTGCGTAAAATTATAACTAGGGTTTTCTTGTTATAAATAGCCTGATTTTGTAATTGTAACCCTATCTCAAAAATTATTATAGTACAAACTCCTGACTTGGAAACACCCCCAGACGTAGTCAGAATCTCTTTCTGACGAACTGGGTAAACAATTTCTTGTGTCATTTTTATTGCTTCTCTTTTTCATCATATTACTTATAATCCTAACACAATCCTCAAGAAGAAGAAGGCATCCACATCCATAACTACTACTCTTGTGGCGGATGCGGCTATTTCTAGGGCTTCTATTTCAGATGGGATAGTGGCGACAACTATAACCATCTCTTGCAAGAAAGATGGGTGAATAATGAGTCATGGATCACAACCAAGCTCAAGAAACTGAAGCATCTATCGGAGCTCATGGCGGGCCCAAAATGGAAAAACTTGATAAGGAAGATGGCCAGAAATTGTAGTCCCAAAGAGCATAACACAGGCAACACAGTTCCGGTATTCGACAGAGGTTTATGCCCTGAACTTTGTCGGTGGTGATCATGAGGATGTAAAAGAAGAAGATGGAAAATTGTTTCATTTTCTATTTACTAGATTTTCTCCTCATGCCCTTATTAATAATCAACAATGATGAACTACAAATCGGGAAAGAAATACTATTTTGGAATAGAACTATTGTATATGACGTAAAAAAGACATTTGCTCGGAATGGGAATTTTGGATTGATTTAGTCGTGAACTATTAAACATAGTAATTTATAAATGTGTATATAAAAAAACTAATTTACTTGGAATAGGAATATTAAATATATTTCAATTTATGACTCTTGGATATAATGTTTGTATTCGAGATTAATATGAGAGAGGGAGAGAAAGAGAAAGAGAGAGGGGAGTTCCAGTGAGAATGGGTTCTGGTGTGAGAAATGAGAATGAAGCTCAACCAATAGATTTGATAATGATTATGTCATCATATTTGCTTATAGTCTTTAGACTTATTAATAATAATGTCACAATTATTTATCAATTATTATTTAATATTAAAAGTAATATTTAAAAAACTACTTTTAAAACTAAATATAGAAATTTTGATCTTTTTCTTATTTTTTTGACTTTTTTTTTTCCATGTATTGAAATTTTGATAATTTATATTCTGCATCTCCTCATACACTATTGTGCATGACTTTGAGTGCTATTGTGCATAAATGTAGAACTAAGAATGATATCATTAACTAACTCAATATGCATTTATTTACTTATACACACACACACATTACTTGATATAATTAGGAATAGTTTTTCTTTTTTAATTATGTAGAAACTTTCTTATTATAATTCGGATATGACCCTAATTAATTTTTTTACTCAATATCGAGATCCTTCTTTTTCTTCTTAAGTCTATTATATACACTACTTGATAGTTTATCGGATAATGTAACTGAAATAATTATACTAATTATATTAATCAATAATTATAATAATCGTATCTATTTAGAACCACGCATTTAAGAAATTCATTAGACCCTAATTTGTGTGCTTTTATTAAATTATATATCTGCATCACAGTGAAGTAATAAAGTATATAGTTTAAGTATTTGGTTTTGGGCAAGACTCTTGTTAGTTCAGATTAACGGGTCTCTCCTGTTAGACCGGATTAAACCCAGATCCAATTTAACATTTATATTTAAACTATTTTTTTCCGGAAAATTTATCACGTCTCCACACCATCCATCTCCCGAAATCTGCGTATCTCGAACCATCCCCATCTCGTGCATCTCCGTCTCCGACCATCTCCATCAATCTCCATCAACGCATATCCGTCTCCAACATCCATCGACGCATCTACGTATCCAACAAATCTCCATCGGCTTGTCTTTCCAACATACTCAATTTCTCCATCTTCATCGGCATTTCTCTTCGCCGCCGCAGTCATCCTTCAATTACTGTAGAAAAATTATCGCCGTCAGCCTTCTTGTCATGGAAAAATCGCAGTACTAGGTAAACAACTTCTTCAACAATCAATATGATTTTGACCTAATTGTATCAATTTGATTTCGACCTAATTGTTGAAAATGTTGTAATTGCTCGCAGGTTTTGGCCAATTTTACAAACTACATAAGGAAATTGAAGGCGAGATGGGTGATTTGGGACTATACATGGGCGAAAAATCCAATGTAGATGAAGGTAATATAGTATTGGTCTTAGAACTATGATGTATTGGTCTTCTGAATGCATGGTACTTGGTTTTGTTGATTTGTTGTGTCGAAGTATTCAAGGTAAAACATCAGTGGTCTAGTCTAAAACTATGAGTTATTATTCCATTATTGTATTGTGTTGATGGTTGATATCGCCCCAAAGACCACAAGGAAAGAATCACGCTGAACTAATTCAGATAGGTTGATTCTCGACCGGATTGGAAAACTTAACCGATCCTACCTAAATACCAAATGTCAGATTATTCTAGAAAAAGCAGACCCAATGAACCATTGCCAACCAGGACATATTTCTCCGACGCGTGGAACCGCTGGACAGTCACTACCAAGCTGCCGAGCATCACTACCAAGCTGCCGAGCATCACTGCCAAGTTGCCGAGCAGCACTGCCAAGATGCCGAGCAGCACAACCGAAGCTGCCGAGCAGGACAACGCCATTAGCCAGCTCCCATCGACCAACCCCGAGCGCCGATGCAGCAGAGAAAGTGCCGAGCAAGATAACGTCATCAGCCAGCTCCCGTCGACCGACTTAGAGCGCCGATGCTGAGCAGAAAGTGCCGAGCAGGATCTGCCAAGCTGGACAGCACCATCTTCCAGCTCCTTTCAAGCGACGCGGAGCGCCGACTCTTAATATAAAGTGGCTAGCAGGATCTACTGAGCTGCCGAGCAGGACAACACCGTTGGCCAGCTCCCGTCGACCGACCCCGAGAAGAAAGTGCCGAGTAGAATTTGCTAAGCCGGACAGAACCATCGGCCAGCTCTTGTTGACCGAGGCCGAGCGCCGATGCCAAATAGGATCTGCCGAGCTGGACAGTGTCGTCGGCCAGCTCCCGTAGACCGACGCCAAACGCTGATGTCGATTAGAAAGTGCTGAGTATGATCTACTGAGATGGACAACACTGTCGGGCAGGCCTCGTTGACCGACACCGGGCGCCAATGCTGAGTAGGAAGCACCGAACAGGACCGTGCCGAGCTGGGCAGCACTGTCAGCAGGCCTCATCGACTGACGCCAGGCGCCAATGCCGAGCAGGATGCGCCGAGCAGGACCCTGCCGAGCTGGGCAGCGTTATCGGCCAGGCTTCATCGATCGACGTTGGGCGCGGACGCCGAGTAAGAAGTGCTAATAGGACCATGCTAAGATAGACAGCGCCATCGGCCATTTCCCATCGACTGATGCCGAGCAGAAAGTGCCGAGCAGGATCTGCAAGCATCCGAGCATGATAAAGCCATCGGCCACCTCCCGTCGATCGACCCTGAGTGCCGACGCCAAGCAG